>CAJQUW010003495.1:0-56278 GCA_907163375.1 Prostheceraeus crozeri
GTCTGTTTAAGTATTTTGGATGGCTTTATTGATTGCTGTTTTGTGCGGATTCTTGACAAATGTGTGTTTGATTGCAACACAGTACTTGGAAAGACTATTTTCTACGACGTTCGAGCAGGATCCAAATGACTTTACATGGCCCGATATAACTATTTGCAATCCTAGCGCTCCTATTTCATTCAAATACTTAACCAAATATACCAATTCAAGAAATGGCAAGGAAATATGGCAGAATCTCAGCGGGATAGTTGGCTGGAAGATTTTTTATTCCTTTTTTACGGATAATCAACATCGTAGGGTTTTAAAGGCGATGTTGTCCGGTATCAATGTCAAGGACTTCTGGATATCATCTCCCACAATCTATTATGACATTGTACATTCAGATGAAAGTAGATATACTGAAACAGCAAACAAGTTTACATTTTGGAAAACATACGACTCCGGTAGCTCAATGAATATCTGTCACACATATAACGGAACGCTTATTGCTAGCACTTACAATAAAACATTATCAGTGAGACAAGTGGTGTTTTCAGTCATGCTATTAGAGGAAGATTATTTAACATTCAATCCTGCAGAACATCGAAGATTTACAGTATTCATAACGCCTCCAGGTCAATCTATATCTTCCCTCGCAGAAGAGCGAGGAGTAGATGTACATGCCGGTGAAAGAGTGGATATAGCTTTATCACAAGTACGTTATTAATTGTTGAACGTACGAAACAGATGCATCGAAAGAGGCTTTGTTTTTCGATTGTCAGATGTCACTGGCACAAGAACCAGGACATACACTGGTGGATTTGAAGAATGTGTGGCTTTCAAACAGCAGAAATGGTTTTTAGAAAAATTTGGATGCTACGCAAGTGATTTTCCAATTTTCAAAGTTGATTCGCTCGAGGTTCCTCAGATGTGTTTGAATGTCACAGACTTCAAAATGACATACAGTGACTATCATAAGCACTATTTGGCAATGCTGAGCAACTTTTCTGGTGACAAGGAATGTCTTCGGTACACAAAGCAGACATGTGATCATCAGGAATATAGGCCTACTTATACACACGGATTTCGCAAAGGTGGAAGGAGAAAAGACAACGATATTACTTCACCTAGAATGAAAGAAAAATATATATATTCACTTTAGCACAATTTGTTTCAAACATCGGAGGACTTCTCGGACTATGGATTGGCATCTGTATAATAAGTTTATTTGAAGTAGGGCCTATTTGAGATTGCCGCGAGAAGTCTGAGACTGTTCTGGAAATATCTGAGGCGGTAATATCCACTGTAAAACGCTTTTTGTGATGACATTTCATGCAAGGCTATCTGTAATGACAGCTCGGAGGCATGTTGTGTGTCGGCACAATCATTGGCGGCTCGTCCATTAGGAGGTAGGGCTCTGCCCCATAGCAAATGTTGAATGATTCCGTGGCCTATCATCTTAACAATCCTTAACTCTAAAGAACGAAAAATCAGGAAATTATTGAGTTAATTGTGAAACCTAAGCTTCAGTTGGTACTGTCATTACAATATTCGAAGTTGTCATACGTGACATAGGAAGCTGTCAAAGTCAGCACTGCAAGTAGGCCAGCTAGAATCACGGCCAGGAATAGCGCATGATGGTCTCCAAAAAAGGGAACCGATATACTTGAAATGTCAACTGACACCTTGTGATCTCTAGCAGCAAATAATACGTTCACTGCCAAAAACACCATTCCACGACAGAACAAGAATGACGCGATCGCAGAGACGCAGTGCATTGACAGGAGCTATCTTGCGACTGCCAGCGATGACATTACCACGTGGATTGATTAGTCAAGTTCCTTATGGTTTGTGATAGTAGTTAACGATGAAAGCAGTCGCTATTCTTGTCTGTTGAACAGTATCACTTCATGTAGTAGGCCTGCTATGCTGAGGTATCGCACCGCTGCATTACGGATAGAAAATGTTGTGTGCCGAGTGGTATCCATATCATCACAGCAGCATACGCAATTCGCATTTCCTCGAAATGAATGTCAATTATAGAAATGCATGGATCATGGATAATATGGATTTCTGCTATTCCATGGCAAAGATATTATCGTGGCTTCTCATACTGCGATTTCTCTACTTACAAGCCATTTGGGGTTCGATTCAAGTGGTATACTCCGAAAGGACACATGAAGATAGAAGTCTTGCTCCGATCCCATAGATATTTGACTTCACTCCGTCCGTGATTTCATGAGTTCTCCCTCACTGTAAAAAAAACCGAAACTTCACTATGCTGTTGATGGAGAAATGTGATCGATTACGTTGCGCTACTGTATGGAAACTTTTAATGACATATCGCTCTCATCTCTCCAACCAATTGACGTAAACATTAAAATTTACAAATTGATGCACGTAATTATTAACATTCTGAAGCTGTGTGGAACAGGACATAGAGACCTAATCAGCAGGTTACTCAGGAATGAACTTATAGTCTGAATGACACATTGCACGCTAAACATTAAAGGTGTGCAGCCGTCATAGAAATAGACTAAACCCGATTCGATTTTCCATGAAAAACCCAAACACGACCTGACGAGGACCGAAAATTATCATCGAAGAAAAAAATATTCCCATATAAATTGTGTTCATCAAATTTGTATATTACGCCATAAATTAAAAGTAATTTTTCCACATCCATAAACCCTTCATTAAAACGCATATTACATATAAGCTTCGCCTAGACGTGTGCGCCAGTGCCGCGCGCCGCCGCCATTTGGTGCAGTCACGCCGCCGCTGGTCAATTCAGACCGGCGCGCCGTTCAGTGTTTTCTGCAGCAAAATTTCTATCAACTTAAAGAATTAATACTCTTCATGCAAAAATCCTTCTTTTTTGAGGACAAACTGACTTCTTTTTGACATTCCTTAATCATACAGTGATGACGTAAACTGATGTGACCTTTGTTTTCGGAACATACTTCGTACTTCTAGACTTGCTCAGACATATTTTATGAAGAGCAATATATTATCTAATATCCTCTTTCTAGTAGGAGCATTAAATATGATCCTTCATGCATAACGACGATGCAATGGAAGAACGATGTGATAGAGAGAACCGGAGTCTCATCCAGGATTATTTGCAAATCAGTGTTAAGCTTAATCGATTCGAAACGGCCACATCCAGGGATTACTATAAATAGTTAGTGTTAGTCCCTTTCATATCACGCTTTGTTGTGTCACACACAGACAATCATGGGACAGGCGATTCAAGCTATGGATCGCGTTGTTAATGAAGACGTCATTCAGCTATTCATTTCATTCAGGTTGTACTTTTGTACCATGGATATCTCAACAAGCTGTGTACTGAATGGCTGGTTGGTGTTCGTTGTCATTAGTGATGCTGAACAACTGTCTGCAGATTGCCTTATAGTGGATATGGGAAGCTCGAGTTCTCAGAAATCACTTTGATTGTTGAACCGCGATATGACCGAGGCAAACCCTGCAAAGAGTGTGAGAATTGTGATTCAGCCTAAGGCTAAGAGCTACAGTAATTGCTGGAATTACTTTGGACGATTGCAAGTGAAGGATAGTGGATCATGGACATACATACTGACAAGATATATTGCAAATCATGCCTTGATGGAATTGCTGAAAGTCAGAGAGACAATCAACATTTGCGACAAATTCATCATTATAAGAATCAAGTGTCTACTAATCAAGTGTTACAAATTTGATCAAGCATTTGTTGGATAGACATGGCATCAGCGGCAAACCATCTTCACAAAGCAAAGAAGAGATAGAATCGAAGCGTCGAACTTTCTTTGAAGTCAAAAAGAGAAACAATTCTACGACCAGTGATCAGAAACTGAAATGGACTCTGTCGAGAGATATATGTGCTTGGTTCGCAAGAGATATGATCCCTTTCAGTAAAGTTGAAGGTGAGGGCTTTAAAGATTTTTGTATCAAGCAAGGTCTTATTGATGAAAATGAACCTCGGCAGCTTCCAACTCGATCTGCTCTTTCTAGAGGTGCTTTAACAGATTTGTATTCTGCTGGCTTGAACGTAGTGAAAGGCATCCTTTCATCTAGTCCTGTACACGCTGCAATTTGGATCGATCTTGGTATGGACAATCACAAACGTCTAAGCTACAATGGTGTCACCTATCATTTCATCGATGATTCTTGGACTCTGATAGCCATTACTTAAAAAACTTCTGTTCTCTATGATCGACACACTGTTGCGAATATCAGTGAAGACGTTTTGCAGACACTAAAATTGTTTGATCTTCAAAACAAAAAACTTCAGTATGTTCGTGACGAAGGAAAGAATGTGAAAAAGCTTGTCGTCTTCTTGGGAACGTCGGACATCCGTGCTTGGGACACGCAATCCACAATAACGTTCTGAGGGATGGAATATTGAAGGTGATGGAACTATCCACTCTGCTGAAAAGATGTCGTCAGCAATACAAAGCTTTGATTTACAAAACAGGCGAACTGTTGCAAGATGATTTGCTGGATGACGGTGACGTCACTGAAACTGAAGAGCTTCTCGATAACTTGAATGATGTTGAGGAAGAAATCTTACTTAACGAACAATTTGCTTCTGCTGACGAAATGGAAAATTGTGATGATGATGATGAAGGTAAGGGCTTGTTTGTGTTACAAATGATGAACTGTTGATTGATAATGTCTAGATTGGAAATCTATGAAAATCTGCTTTCTTTAGTAATCTACGCAATTGTAGTAGTAGCTATTGAAATCTACATGTACATGTACAAGTATTTTGATATACCGTAAAACGGGGTAAATTTGAACGCTTTTTTCAGTTAAATACACGATTGAAATTTTTTTATCATTCGGATCCCTAAGTTTTCTACCCATGAACTGCAGAATTGGTATTTTACACAATCTAGACAGTTTATAGAGCTTAACTGTTGCTAGTATGAAAAATCGATAAGGTTACTTAATAGATAACATTTTTTTCCAAAAACGGGGTAACTTTGAACAGACACATTTTTCATATACAATGCTATATTTGGATCATAACAAGTTCTTTTAATTAACTATTCCGTAACTAAGCAACAAAAACAATATACTAAGTAAAGAATAACACTTAGCAGTTGCAAGTTGATGAATTTGACTATTCACAGAAGTCACATTTGTAAAATGGATCCGTCGTCCCATCGTTGCGGAATCCACAATGCCATTGCAGACAGTCGACGCACCGCACCCAATCAGGTCCGGAATAGGCGGCGAAGGATCTGAAGCAGTTATCGTCTGATCCCGATGACGAGGCTGCTCCGGCAGTTGAGGTACTCGGCTCTGACGAGCTGGTTCCTGGAGCTGTTCCTGTTCTGAGAGATTCTTCAGAAATCGGTCGCCCGGGCACTACTTTTCTTCCTCTTGACGTCTTCATTTTGTCCGTTACTCCTCGATGGTCACGAAGCATCTGAATAAGCGCTCCATCAAGAGAACGCCCGATCTCACTTTTATTGGAGGATGCATCTGGAAGGTGTTTCAAGGGTTCAGAAGGATTGAATGGAGACAGACCCGTTGCTCTGAATCCAGATTTGAGGTTGATGTTCACCTCAAATGGTCTTCTTTACTTCCTGATACAGTTGATGAAGCATTACCGGGAAGTTCACCTTTGGAAGTGCACCCTTTGATCGAGACTCTTTCCTGAAGTTGTCCAAGATGGTTGCCCATACTCTTTTAAGCGGTCTGAAGACGGATACATCCAGTGGTTGCATTATATGAGTTGTGTTCGGAGGGAGAGCCACAAAGAGAATGTCGTTTTCTCGCGCCATTCGAACGACACTAACGGAAAAATGGGATGCCAGATTGTCACCAATAAGAATCTTCCCCGGTTTAGATCGAACCGCTTCCAGGAAGACGTCCCGGAACCATTTCTCCAATATGTCCATATCGAACCATCCGGATTTCGAGACACTGTATTGAGCTCCAGAAGGACCGCCAACAGTCCAACCTTCGTAAAGGTTGGTAGCTTTGTAATCATTTCTATACATAAGATTATCAAGTAGGCTATTGATTCTTTATTTCATGACTGCTGAAGGTTAGCGTAACGCGTACAGACGCGCGTAAGACTATGAACTAAGCTTCATAAATACTTATTTGTAAATGTATAATCGTCACAGGGTCGATGTTAGATACTGGAAACATTTAGGCCTACTATGTCATTGAGAAAATGATGGCTTTACATTTAACTTATCCTGTAAAAATTAGTAAGTAGTAAAAGTTGATAGGCCAATCAGTCAAGAGTCGTTGAGATAGAATTTATCAGTTTGATATTATACATGTATGATGAAGTAGCCTAAAACTGATTTAATCAAAAACTCTGCAACGTATACATGTAGATTTAGTCTACATACAAAATGAAACATTGCAATGTATCTTTGATATCTACGGTAAGTACACTTGTCGAAAATCAAAGTAACAACAGCATATTACCATGTTCATCACTGAAAGTGTTGTACAGTAGATGTCTATGGTTTATTTAGTGACGTTTGAATTGAATTGAATTTCATAGCTCTAATTTCATAATGTTTTTCACAACGAAAGAATTCGAATTTGTCGATTGATTTAAGAAGTTGCAATCATTTATTTTTGAAATCTTGTCATCAACATCATGGCTGCAGCAGTAGGACATAATGTGCGAGTATTGAATCATTCCGAAAATCGAAGGAAAGTCTGTATTGTGTGCATGGACAAGGGCAACTACAATATCACACAGATAGTTGTTGATCGAATACGAGCATATTTCATTGAAAATTACGACCCAAACGACGACTGTTGTCCATCTGCAATTTGTGCGAAGTGCCGATCAGATCTACTCAACATTTCGACGGGGGCAAAATCTATCGACATCTTACCAGAGGTATTCGACTTCAGCTTGATTCAACCACATGTTCGTGTCCTACGATCCATTCCTCATCCAATTTGTGATTGTCGTATTTGTGAAACGGCTAGAGCCAAAGCTAAAACTGTAAATGTTCGTCACAAAGGCCGTCCCCGATCTTCGCTAAATGACACTGGTGATTTTCCGCGGTTTGAGAAATCTGTTGTTAAACTCTGTATTGCATGTAAAGGAATTATACGCCGTGGAATCTCTCATAAGTGCAATGTATCCACTTTACGCTCGAACATGATTGAATTGTGCAATTCTACTGATAGTCGCACCAATGAAGTCATTGCTAGTAAGGTTGTCCGAGAAAAATGTGTCCAAATGAACACACGAAATATCTCTTTGAATACTCGTGGGTCTAATGATTTACCAATATCTTTATTGGAGAAGTGTGATTTACCGAGTTTTTCTTCCTCTGACATTAATTCTCTACAACTTCAGCTTGGGGCCTCGAACAACACCATGGTGAGAAAAGTAATGCCATTTATTCGAAGTCTTGAAGAAAAAGTCATCTGTCGAGGCAAACAATATTGTCCATTTGCGAGCAAGAGACCGGAAACTCAGTGACTATTTCTCTTTCTCATACTTGCAGTTTGAGGATGGTTCTCAAATTGTCACCAAGTGTGTGATCTACTGTTGTGATATTGAACAACTTGTAGAAGTGGTATGAGACGAAAGAAGTTTTGATATCGATGAAACTTCTATCAAATTTGGAATCGATGGAGGTGGTGGCTTTTTGAAATTTTGCCTCAGTATACGAGCGTATTTCAAGATGACACAAACGCAGATGTCAAGTTTTCTGACAAAAGTGTGAAAAAGATCATAATCGTACCTATTGTTCCTGATGTAAAGGAGACGTATCAGAACATAAAGCAAATACTGCTGAATATTGAGAAATTGGAGATTGGATACACATTCGCTGTTGATTTGAAACTGGGAAACATAATTTCCGGAATACAGGCACACGGTTCATCTCATCCCTGCCTGTGGTGTGAATGTCCTAAGTCCGAATTCTCCAGCCGATCTTCTAAAAGACACCCTGTACGCTCTTTGGGTCCAGTTCGAGAAGCTGCTATTCGTTTTAACTCTCAGCGTGAAATTTCAAGAAGGGTTGCAGCTAAAGATTTCAAGAACTGTGTTTACGAGCCTCTAATCAACGGCAATAATTCTGACATTTTTATTAATCACGTACCTCCCCCAGAGCTACATCTTTTACTTCGTTTGACGAACAAATTGTTCAGTGAGTTGGAAAAATTCTCCTCTAAGTCGAATTCCATTTCTATGGAGTTCTATGAAATAGTGGGAATCACACCCCCACAACTGCATTCGGGCGAGTTTAATGGCAACATGTGTCGACGTCTCTTGAAACAATTGGACTTGTTGAAGTCACTTCTGGAACACGGTGAAGAGTATGACGCAATACCGTTTGTATTTTGCCTCAAGAAGTTCAACGAAGTTTGCATTTCATATTTCGGCTCTTTAACGCTCTATAGCAATTTCGAGGAAAGAATTCGAGATTTTGAAAACTCATACATACGTCTGAAAATCAGTGGAACAACTGCAGCTCATGTAGTTTTCAATCATGTTGTGCAGTTTTGCAAATATCATAAATTGCCCTTGGGATATTTTAGTGAACAGGCATCAGAATCAGTGCATCGAGACTTCTTATGTCTATGGGAGTCATCAGGAAAAGTGGATCCAAAGCATTCGAAGCACGATAGGAATCTTCTTGATACGGTGATCAGGTACAATGGACGTCATTTAAAAGAATAAATTCATCATCATAATTTCAGATGTTGACTTTTTATTAATACAATGACGCTGGAATACATTAATTATTTTTAATTTATAAGAAATCGTGATAATATCATTTAGATGGTATCCAGCCAGAAATCTTACCACTCATGATAATAATGAAGCTAAAGCGTTAATGATAGAATGATATCTTTTAACTAGAGCATAAATGGTATACAACATAATTATCGTGAAACTCGTTTGATAACAATTCAATTCAATGTGCATGTATAAAACAAAAGAATTCAAGATAGATAGTAGGTACCGGTACCTAGCTATAAGATACATATTCATTTAAAAGTATTAATGCTAGTTAAGCTACTATTTGGCATCTTATCAATTACAAAATATTTACATTGAAGCTTAATAAACATAAAAGAATCAAATAATTGTGTGTACATCATACATACAATCGTAGCATTATAGATCAATAATTTTTGAATCGCTGGTAGGCCTATCGATAAATGTTTTACTAAATTTTCATAAAACAAGTTAAGCGTAAATCATTACAAAAATGAAAAAATGGCATATGTCTGATGCAGCTTATTCAAATTTATAAATCAATATGAAAGTAGTAAGAATGATGTGAGTATGGAACTTAACATCAATACATGATAATCTTATCTATAGAAATGATAAGTCTATTTTTTCAGAAATTGTCCATGAATTGACGCACAATTGTATTGTTTCTCTACTTTTAGCATGCTTTTTGCATTTTTAGCTCAATAATCAACTAATAAATGTCAATATTTCATAATATCAAAGAAAATTATGATTGACTACTTTTTAATAATAGTAGTAAGTAGTACATTTTTTAAAATCGATATATCTATGGAAAAGCTATGTTATGATTTCAGTGACACATACAGCCGTGTTACACATGTAAAGTACTTCTAGAATATATATTCACTTAAGGGGTTGCATTTTTTTCTTCTGAATGTTAGTTCCGTGGAGCCGTGTGTGGTATTAATTGATGATATGATTCCTCTGTAAAATCGTTTTCAGAGAAGTTCAAAGCAACATAATCGTTGAATTCGTTTGCAAACTCCTTAGGATCAGGAATTACAGTTTGGTCATCGATAACTATTTAGGAAATACAGTCAATAGTACCATGCAATCTTTTTTCTCACATAATTCCAAAAAACTTTATGATTCGAGTTGTTACGCATCTCCGAGCAAATGTATCTTTCATACTTGTAATGCATGTCTCTAGTGGCGAATGCAAAAGAACTAAATAAGTATTTCATTTTCCAATAATTTACAAGGGTAGGAGAGGTCTGGTACTGATGATGCAAACAGCGATGTCGCCGTAGGATCGTGCGAACGCTTCTTGAATGCATCCGACGGTGTGAGTATTGTCGCTTTGGGATAACACTATCTGCCTCATCCAAAATTTTTTGAAGGAACCAATTCCATGTTATGTTTATATTATCAACACCACTTTGAGAGGGCCATGAGGAATATTGGAGACATCCACGATAATACTTCTAATTTGCTTAAGAAAATTGATAATGCTCTGTCACATTTTCATTGGTTGATTAATCTGATGAATGAAGGAATCTGGACGACACAATTGCATGATCGGAGGACCCGAGACACTATAAGACTGATACATCATCGAACTTTATAGACTTTGAAGCAAAAATTATATCTAACACGTTATTTGATTTCGGTCGTGTGGATTCTGTAACCATCTGCTTCAGGAAATTGTCCATACACCAATCCAATAAAGGAGACGTTGAATGCGGTGCCTCATGCTTGATCCAATCCATGGTTGGACAATTAAAATCTCCACAAATAATATGCTGCATGCCATCGAGAGAAGCATATATTTTTAAATATTCTATTACGGAACTATCCTGTAATATATAGTCCGGAGGAAAGTATATTGTAGTTATAAAAAATCAATTTGAGGTATTTTACAGGTGATTCCCGTGGCTCTCTCATCATCAAATGTACTCACAAGAACGGAAGATAATTTCTTCGAAATATAAGTAATGACACCACCACCAATACTAATCTTACTAATCTTACCAACACTAATCTTACTCTCGTGAACTAAACGACGCAGGTCGTCTGCTTCACGATCATCTCGTCAACTACGGATTTATTGAGGAATACATGCGTGTGTGCCATCGTTATCTACCGAATCTGACATGAAATTGTGCCTCATCGTCTCCTCTTTCATCGTGTGTTCTCCATTTGGTCGACGGTCCTCTGGTTCCAACGCTACGCCGATTTAGCATTTTTGTGATCTTTTGGTCATTGTGCGCTTGCGCAGATCTGAATAGTCCTCCACGCTATCCTACCATCGCGTCATCACACCGTCTATCCAGCCCTTCGCTCCGTGTTCCGGCTAGTCTGTTGTAGCGTGCATTGTAGCGGCTGGTATTGTCAGTCGAATCGATCAGCTGTTAATCAGTCTGATCAGCCAGCCCTCCTACGCGTGGTAATCTCGAAATATCGATTAATTGGTATCCTGGTTACTTGAAGGTCATTGCGTCACCAGTCCTACAATATCAACTACACGGAACATGTCGTCAATCAACAGCATTATGGCGATGCCAGAAAGTGAATTGATGGCTCGCAAGAACTCTCTGACCAAGAGCGACCTGTTGCAAACAATCATTCTGCTGAAACAGCAACATCAGCCTGCTTCCAGTGACTTAATTAGCACGACCGAAGTAGGTAGGATATTTGAGACAAAACTTCAGGAAGCTCTTGATCCAATCATGAAGAAGATTTGCGACCTGACTTGTGAGACTAATACCTTGAGTGACAGGGTAGGCGAGCTGGAAAAAGAACTGGCTGAAGCCAAAGACCAGAAAATGGAATTGACGGACAGCATATTGAATGAAGTAACAGAGCGACAAAGAAAAGAAAAGAAAAGAATATCGTCATTGCTGGTCTTGCTGAACTATCCGAAGGCACCATTCCTGAGAAGAAAGAGCATGACCGCACCTTGTGTCAGGACATATTGAGCCACATTGATGTTCCCATTGAAGAGTTAAAGGAAGTTCGGCGCATCGGCAGACCAGGGAATACTGGGAAACGTCTCCTCCTTGTTCGCTTGCAGAGTGTGGAAGCCAAGCTGCTAGCCCTGCGTAATGCAAAGAAACTACGTTCTAATGCAGCTTCAAGACCATATTCATCAATGCAGACAGGACTCTCTATCAGCAAGCAGCAGACAAGGCCCTGCGAGCGGAATTGAGAGACCGCCGCAGCAGAGATGAAGATGTCGTCATTTTCAAGGGGAAGATTGTACTGCGCAGTGATATCCGAAATTTTCGAAAATGATTTTAAACAATAATAAAACGTCATATTGTAACTTTCCCGTTTTCATGCTTTTAAATGCTCAGTCTCTCTTCAAGAAGATTGATGAACTTAGAATTGTTGTCTCTATTAAACGTCCCGATGTCATATGTATTACTGAATCATGGCTTAACCCCTCCATTTTAGACGAATACATTAGTATTGACAATTTCTTTACTATTCGTCATGATCGTGTTTTGCGTTGAGGAGGCGGCAGCATCATCTACGTGCATAATACGTTGTGTTATGATGTTATAAAACTACCATGCAACATGCCATCGTCTATTGAAGTATGTGGTATTATTATTTCCTCCGTAAAGATGATTGTTTTCAACACCTATGTTCCACCTAGTCTTGACTCCGCTACTTTGAACGATATCGCACTTTTCTTTGTGAACATGGTTGATGCACTTCTTATTCAATTTCCTGAATTGCATGTTGTTCTCATGGGTGACTTCAATAACTTAGACACCAGATCCATATGCTCTGATCTATAATTGTACAACATCGTCAACAAGCCAACACGAGATGACAACTTTTTGGATGTTTTTCTTATCTCGGATGAACTAGTAGATGTATACCTAGCAGATAATGTCCTATATTATTCCCCACTTGGCAATTCCGACCACAAGACTGGTTATGTATCCGACTGGTCCTGAAAGCCACTGCCCAGGTAGCATCAAACAAGTGCCCGTTTATGATCTTCGACCTTCAAATGTTGCCAGGCTACGCAATGCTTTTCAAAACTTCTCTGCTGAAAATCAAGAAACTCTCATGAACGCATCAAACGTAAATCTCCAATGTGATTTTCTCCTGAGTTCCCTTCGTAGACTGGTAGATTCCCATATTCCCACGTCCTGTGTATCCATTACGAATCGAGATAAGAAGTGGATGACTCCTGTAACAAAGAGTATCATCAATGCCAAATGGGAGGCTTATCGAAACCGTCAATGGGACCTCTATGCTCAACTGAAAGTAAAAGTGAAAGAAGAAATAAGGAAAGCTAAGCTTAAATGGGCAAACAAATTAAAGAGCTCCAACAGCATCTGGAAGCTGGCCAATGAAATGTCGAGCCCAACTGTGAGCAAAAAGAACCTTATGGACCACCTATCAAAGCTGGGTGATGTTAATCATGTCCTTCAGGCTATTCGTGAATCGTTTGTTTCGAACTTAGCCCCTTCGTCCGAAGTGGATTTACAGGACGTGGAAAATGGCTCACCTTGGGACATTCAGATTTCGGTGAAGGATGTCATAGCATATCTAAGGAACCTGAAACCAGGAATTGCAAAATCTCGTGATGATGTTCCCAACACGATTTATAGAGAACTGGCCGACCTTCTTGCAGTGCCCATTCATGCCATTATCAAAAATTCTGTCAGCTCGGGAATTTTCCATCTCAACTGAAATCTGGCGTGACTATTCCAGCCCCAAAATCCTATCCTATTAAGAGTGAAACATGCGACCAATCTCGATTCTCCCCACTATTGGTAAAGTGATTGAACGATGCATTGTTAACAGCCTTCAGAGATGTTTTCTTCAAAATTATGATAAACACCAACATGGATTCCGACCTAAAGCATCCACAGTAACGGCAATCATCGATCTTCATGAACATGTTTCCCGACAACTCGACGACACATCGACTCTCGCCATGGCAATCATAAGCATTGATCTGTCCAAAGCGTTCGACCGCATTCCACACAATCTACTGATCGACAAGCTCACCGACCTCGGCCTGCCCCATGGCTTCATTCGTTGGCTATATGACTACCTCAGTAATCGACATAACGTTGTGCGCATCGATTGCTCCCTCAGTGAATCATATGAAATAACTTCGGGAGTAATACAGGGCTCCATCTTGGGACCATATCTATTCTGTATGTTCACGAATGATTTCAAACCCATTGGAGTCGAAACTCATGTAGTGAAGTATGCCGATGATATATACCTCGCAGTGCGACTCAGACAACCCGTTGATTTTGAAATCGCGAGAAATGAGCTCCGGAACGTAGCACAGTGGTGTATGACAAAAGGTCTACAATTGAATATTAAGAAGTCGAAGATCATGCTCTGTGGACGGATTGGATCATTACCTACGATTCCAGATATCGAATCGGTGGATAAATTGGACATTCTTGGGGTGACAATAGACAAGAAACTAAGCTTCACACATCATATACAGTCTATACGCTCCAAATCAGCTTCACGAATGCACGCCTTGAGGATGCTGAGACCTCTAGTTTCTCAGGACGAACTGCACACCGTCTATATAGCATACATCCGGTCAATCATTGAATATGCCTGCGCATGCTTCTGCGGCTTGAATGTGAAGTTATGTTCTCAATTGGATCGTATTGACAGACGAGCCCACAAAATTATTTACTTTGACGAAGCTTATAGCAAGTGTAAATGCTCACCAACAACAATCTCAGAGCGAAGATTTGCCATCTCAAAGAAATTATTCAAGGCTATCTGCAACAACACGCATCACATCCTTGCGCCTCTTGTACCTACAGTGTTGCCACGAACGAGGAAATACCGCTCTTTCCTTTGTCGAACTTGTGCTCGTTCCCGATCGTTTTCCCCTTTCATGTCCAGTACCATTAATAATGACAATAATTTTTAAACAATTCTGGAGGAATATTGTGATTATGTGTTTTAATTTTTTTTATCATTGTAAATGTCTTTAATTTGCTATCGTGAAGTTACTTGATAATTCTGATGTATAGCTTGATTTTCATTCATTCTAAAATATATCACTACCACCAATAGCTCCACTTCTGTCTTTGCGATAGATATCATAACCATCAATTGGAAGATAGGAGTCATCGACATCATCATTACCCCAAGATTCCGTAATACAAATAATAAAAGGACAATATTCGCTTGCATAGATTCTAAGCAAGTCAATTTTGTTAATCAACGAGCGTGCATTGATTAAATAACCAGTCAGTTGACCGACATCTACGGCAACATTGACTGTGGGGAGAGCATCTGTCTTGGAAAATTCGAAATATAGCTTTGATAAATCATCAAAATTGCTTGGATAATAATTAGACAAAAATGAAAGATATTCTTCTATGCATTTGGAGATCGCACGCTCTGGATCGTTACTATTTTGAATATGTCAGAATAACTGAGTAACAATACTTGTCTCATCGATAAGTTTGTCGTTTTGATAAAGTTCTCCAGATCGTATGTAAACTTTTTCTGATGGAAAGGATGATTTCAATTCTTTCATTTTATTTCGAATGCGCTTCTCTTCACGACGTACTAAGCATTTGTTTACGAAAACACGTTTGAAAAATTGTCCGTGCTCAATATGATGGCGCATCTTCTTTTGATGAAACAGAACATCATTGCGAGAGGGGAAATTATTAAATTTTACACGTAATAATCGATTGCGACCGCTCTTTCGTACACCAATTATAGAACATTCAACTATGCTATTGTCATCAAAATCATTCGAGATAGTTTCAGATATAAAGGAGACTTTATCCATGTCATCATGAAGAGGTTTATCAGGCATAGGAATTTTATCCTCCGTTACATCAGAGAGAACCAGATTGAGTTGTCTACGCTCAGATTCCAATCTCTCGATCTGAAGGTGTTGTCCGACTATAACGCTTTTAATATTCTTCGTTTCAATATCTAAACAAAGATGTTCAGCTTGAATAGAATCACCGCGTTTTTCGATGGCAGTTACACCAGTGGCCATAATTTCCAGCCTTGCAATGATGCAGTCTTCTGATTGTGAAATCAGACGACTGACATCCTCAAGCGTAAAAAGTGGTTGTGAGGAATTCTGAGAGCCAGATCCAGTATGACGATTACTCATTGTGTCTCAGGATTCGAACGCTAAACGAAAGCTTGAAATGAAGCCACTTTGTGATATGCACTACTGAACCACGACAAATTTCTTTAAGAAAAGTACTATATGACAATGAACGTGACTACAGGAGTGCTACGTGACGTCAATGACGTTCTGCAATTTCTCGAAATTCAGACACTGCCAAAGCAACTAAGCGGTAAGGACAACTCACTAGGAATTGTCTATATAGTTTCCTGAGGATGGACGTTGTAACAGTCCGAAGTACCGGTGTTATGCTTTTCTTTTACCCCCTCAACTGTTTTGCTGATCGGAAAAATAGAATCAGAAATCTGCGTTACTAAATGACCTCCTAGGTTAAAGAAAGTCACAACATAATCAGCGTATTCTATTTCCGTCGTTTCTCTGTTTCCGCCTGCATGTATTGGTCAACATTAGAATTTCTATGGCATGTACTGTTGCTGTCGAATGGCAGTAAGTTAAGGTCACTGAGTTGTAGACACTGGCCTATAAAATACATGGGTTACGGTGGTCTTTCATGCGGTGGTCTTTCGAGCAACAGTAGATATCAAAGCACCCACTGTGGCGAAATATCTGTATGAACTCTTCTGCATGTCCGGTTGGCCTTCAATTTTGTTGTCGGATCAAGGGAGAGAATCTTGCAACCAAATAGTTGACACCCTGACAGCTATGATTGATCGAAGACACACCTCCAGCTACCATCCTCAAGCAAACGGTCAGGTGAGATTCAAATTAAAAAAACTCAAAATTCAAAATGTACTCAGAACTCAGATTCAAAATGTAAAATGATAATGTATAATGGAAATTTCGTTTTATATTCTGATATGGGATTCAATTGATAGCTGAAGGGGGTTAAAGAATATTGAAAGGGGTAAAATACACACATGAGATAGTCATATTTACTCTCGGGGAGTAAAAGAAAAACGCGGTTTTTAAGTAATGGTCATTTAAACCCACTTTCTATTTCCGGGGGGCAATTGTAAACACCTTTACAATTGCCGACCGGTAAAAGAAAGTGACGGAAAACGCATAGTGTAACACCGGTTTTAAGTTATACACTTAAGTATACACTTGCTTATAATGCCACCGCGTTTAATGGGTTAGTTCCACACCTGGAAAATGCTATGCGATCAGTTTTCTATGTGTTATGAATTCTCTAACAATGAGACAGATCAGAACGATAGACGAATATATTGAAAAAGCGATGCATATTATAACAATAGATAGCTGAACTTGATCAACCGTTACCTGAATGTTTTTCAATAATGCCAACTTGCAGTATATAATGGACTTACTCCAGAAAGCATATTTTGGAAAGATGACATAAAATCTGAAACCATAGATAACGGAATGTAGATCAACCGACCGATTACCATGATTTAATCCATCGGTGGGCATGATTGACTTATCTAATCAATATTAGCAAAATGAATGTATCAGAGACAATAGAAAGAAATCAAATACAAGGTTTTATCAGATTGCTATGATCATATGAATTGACCAGATGCGGACACCTTGAAAAAATAGATAGGAAAGACAATACACTGAGAGCACGAATGCATTGCTGATTTGCCTCTATACTGAGTCTTAATCAGAAGCGTACGTAGCAAAACAGGGAAATGTATCAGTCACTCGTGACAAATTTACATCAGAGAACGGTGACATAACAGATGGTGATATTATCATTTCTAAACATCCTCCAACTACATTTCAGGTATGTACTGAATATCATTCATTACATATTTCATTAACAACATCAAATGTTGGTAAATAACCGTTCTCCGATTAAATAACAAGACCATAGAGATCATAATTTGCTGCTGGGTGTGATGTGTAAATAATGATGCTTAATAAGAATCATTAATAAGTCAAAATGTTACTCTGAACTATATAAATGAATCTATTGACAACAAAGTGATGGATATATTGCCTCCTCTCCTCCGTATGTATTGATCTTTCATCATTTCATGCATGCTTCATTGACTCATCTATGTTCAACCTCATTTTAATATCCCAGTACTTTTCAGACATTCATCGCTATTTTATGAAAATGAACGGCGATAGACGATGGTGGTACAGTGTTTTTTAACTTTCATCTCACATGCCCATTGTCATCTTTCATCTTCTACCGCTCAACGTAATGATGCATTATTGCAATGTATCTGTTTGTTCCCACCTGATGGGCAACAAGCTTTTTGAATTTTGAATTTTAAATTTTGAGAGAGAGAGTGATATCTATGTCGCTTTCTGTCGATAATTACCATTGCATACAATGTCTAGAATAGGATTATGTCCACTTTAGACTAACCCACTCACAGAAGAATCTCTCTATGCCATGACAGTTCTAGTTCTTTATTTTTATAGAATGTCGTACTTCTTTGCTAAAGATTAGACATTACTACCCATAAACTCAATGCAAGTAATACACGGACTATTTTCTAGATTCATTTATTAAGACACTTTTTATACACACACTTTTTTGAATGTCTACGACTAAATCTTCGTTCCATAAGTGTAGAACGTCATCATTTTTTCATCAGGTGATCATGCATAACCGCTTGCAAATATTAAATGACACCAAAATTTCAAATTTTAATGATGCTGATACAAATTATTTCATATTGTCATGTGCACGTCTACACGATCATTGGCATCATATGGATATTGGATGTGCTGTGAGAAAGAATGCTGCACACCTATTCGCGTTAGTTGACCTACAATGACGTGCTCTATACGAATGCAAACCCGGAACAAGAGAGCAGATCACGAGAATTGCACGTTAATTGCACGCCAAAAGACATTTTTCTCAAGCTTACAATTAGAAATTTCATTTGTGGGCTCAGTGGAACACGCAGCCTTATGTGTCCATTTGATTTTCTTGACTTATGCCAATGTAAAAATTTCGCAATGAGTCTTCGCGCACAGGTGACTCAAATCGAATATAACTTAAAAAATATACCAAGCTTGCAAATTTGGGGATGGTATATGCCTGTTATGAATATATGATCCTTACACAAAAGCAAATTATGTCATACATTTTTCGAAAAAATGCAAAACATTACATTTCTACATGCTACTCATTAATGTCATTACATCATTGCAATACGAAAAAATATGCCACGCTTAAATCAAATGTTCTTTTACTGACAAGCTTTGCACGTTATATATTAATTATTTTACGGACATCGGTCGTGCAGTTGCTCCGCAAATTGTCCTTGTTGATATAATTTTTAATAAATTAGATGCAAGTAGCATTCCTTGGATTTTATCTATTTAAAAAATATACCAGACTGAAGATTCTTGAAATAAATTTTTGAAACTCTTCATAAGCCGCACCTAAAAAATGTGTGCAGTTTCATCATGTCGCTTTAAAGAACATCATAACTTTGTAACTTAAATAGTAGTAGTAGTAGATTCCCTCCCTGCATTAACTTAAGAAAATATACCAGGCTTAATACTTCAAGATTTAGTTATTTGAAGTCCCTAAACTAATATACTAAGTTTACAAGAATTTCTACTGTGGAATTTTGTAGTAAGACGCAAAACTTCTGGGTGTTTTTTTAGGTATTATATGCTGGAAAATTTCAAATAAAAATTGATTCCAACACTCTAGATCCAATAATAGTTATTAGTGAGGAGACAAGTACACCTATATTGATATTATCTATATTGATATTATCTATCAGTTTATTATCACTCAGTAAATTTTATTGTAAGTATGAGTTAGCTGTAAAGGTAATAATTTAGTGCTCAAATAGATAGAGAGTCACTAGATAGAATCAGATAGAGTCACTGAACTAGTTGAAAAGAGTGAAGAGTTTTAAAGTGAGGCTTAGTAATCCTAATATGAATCACCAGATATTTATATTCTAAGCGTGCAGTGCGACCAAATTATAAGAAAAAGACCCTTTTTTCGCAAGAACCATTTTTATTCCATGCTTTGCTCCAGTCCTAATAAGTATCCTCATTAAGTTTGTGTATTAAAGACAACTATCAAAATCTACCTGGTCGAATAATTATGATCTATTTCTTTCATACGAAAGATAATGATCCATTTATTTCACATTAAAAAGCGAAGACAGATGTAGGCCTACATGTGAAATTAAGCGCTAAGTAATGCAAATAAAACGAAAATAGCATTTTTTTTGGTAGTCCGTAGAACCTCCTTTGGCCTTGACGACGGCCTCAATTCTTCTTGACATGGAATCTACAAGATTTAAGCCAATGTCTTAGCCGGCGATGACATGAATCCAGACCTCAAGGATGGTAACCATAAATTCTTTTAATTGTCGACTTTTAATTGTCGGATCCTTGTCTAATACCCACAAATTCTTAATCACATTGAGGTCAAGGAAGTCACTGGGCCACTCTAGCACTTGTATGTCGACTTTTTATTTGATTTAATCCTGTATAATCAGTTACTTTTCTCCAATCGTCAGAGGTCCAATGCCGATGAGCTTTAGCGGAGTTCATTCACTTCTTCCTCATGGCACGGGTATGCATTGGGACATTCGAGGGACCTATGCGATGCATCATGACCATGACTGCATCCAGTTTCTTGAGACATCTGTGAGTTGCAGACTTAGCGACAGTCACTCTGCTCTTCTGCCATTTTGGGGTGAGGACTTCTAACCGACGTCGCAAGGTTTCTGCGATTTGCTCGCAATAAGCATATGTCGTCAATTTGTCTGATTCAGCGCTTGCGACCGCAACGTCCGGCTCTTTGATGTATCTTCTGACCGCTTTGCAGTCTTTCCTCACCCTATCTACCGCTGATTTGCTTGTGTTACATCTTTTTGCCGCTTCTCATACAGTGCAAACATTTTCTGCTTACAAAATTTTGATCTGGCTTACGTTTCCTTTACCCATCTCTTAACAGAGTGAATCAGCTAAGGATAAAGGCCAACGAAAATTTATGACCAATCAAAACAATGCTAGCGCTCCATGACAAAGCATCTACGAAGCATGCATCGACCAAGCGACGTGCTGGCTTCAACTGAAAGCAAGCAATTATGTGCAGGAAGCCAAATTATGTGATAGTCGCTTTTTATGCCATGCATCAACATAATTCACATGCACTTTTTTGCGTTTACATGTACAAGTGCAGTTTTGGCTTATATAGCGTCTTAAGATGTGATATTTCCATGGACAAATCCAAAGAAATAAATGCAGACATTAATAGACACATTATATGCAGAATCATCTTTATTTTAGGATTTGGTCTCCTTGTCCCTAATAATCTGGGACGAACCGTATATATGCACTACAACGGCTTGAAGAATTCTTCGGCTTCTGTTTCCAACAACTGCTCGAAACATTTGAATTCCTACACACTGTAAACTGTGCACCGTCAAAAACAGCATTGAACATGTGGAATAAAAGGAACCGATCAGAAGATTTTACTTTAGCAGCTAACATCGGGAATCCGCCTCCTAATAAAACATCATTGCAGATGTCTAAAGACCTTGACTTCTTGAGAAAGTGTAGTGTCTTGCATGCATGATAAGAGAGCTGAACAACATCAAAAGGTTGTGTCTAATATCCTTGTTTTACTTGAAATAGACTCGGCTGTTGTTTCCACAACGATTTCCAAATAAAGAGGATATAAAAGGTATTCAGTGCCTCATGGTCTTTGAGAGTTGAACAAATGAACAATCGGATATTTTAAGGTGGGAAATTAAAGTACTGTTGTTGTTATAATTTTTTTATAAGCCAATATATTTCTACGACTAAGCGTCGTTATCATCAGGACAGTTATAAAAGGAAACTATTCAACAACATGGGCTCAAAATTTGAAAAGATATGAAAAAATGATATAGAAGATATAAAAAGATATAAAATGTAAAAATGTATAGTTGCAGCACTGGGTTGTGGCTTTCAGAAATCATAGTTGTGCGATTATACGGCAATAGCATGTGAGTGTTTCTAATACTAAAAATATATAGGATCGGATTTATCGCCGATCACAGTCATGAAACAGATACAACCGGGTTACATGGTACCGATTGCAAAAGATATTGATCTGAATAGATAATAAATTACAGAAATGATCTTGAGACTCATAAAAGGTATAAAACATTTATAAAATCTTTAGATCACGATATGATCAAAAGAGTATAAAAGGTGAAGCAAATGAAGGGTTCTAGTCGATCAAGAAGCATCTATATTCCTCACATTCTTGCTTATTATTGATGACAGGATTATGGCACTGAATCATTGTTGCCTCTTTAAAACGCAGGCTAGCCTCGTCTGTTGCACTGGCAATTATTGTGATGTGGGCGTCTTGCTTACATGTGATTTTGTGTTTGAATACAGAAGAATTTTTATTTTCAAAATTTTCCTTTATTCGAATATGCAAAGTTCTCGTAGTGCTGCCGATGTAGAGATGCTGACACGTATACACTTTAATTGGTATACGATGTTCTTCAAGAAGGAAGCACTCTTCTTTGTCCGTGAGCGGACATTTATTTAGAGTGCATTTTGGTATTTTTTTACGTAGTCAGGAAGTTTCGCATTGAGAATGATTTATGGGCTAATCGTACATTTATTCCTTATTTGGCAAATATTCCTCTGATTCTGTTTGTGATGTCATCCGAAATGTAGTTTATTTTAAGATATAACTTTCTTTATTATCTTGTCTTTGTGATTTCTTTTTCGTACTTTTGTTTGTTCTCTAGATATTCTCATAATGATGTCTATTGATACGCAGGCCGTGTTGTACGAATATTTCATGGCTTGTGCATCTTTCTTTGATTCGAGATCTTTCATTTTTTATGAAATGCATTTTCGATGCAAGAGGTAAATGAAATTTATAATTAATAGATAGGTCTTTCTTAGCACTCTTACTGTAAAATTCAAAGATTGGTCTTTCTGCAGCATTTATTGTTACTCTGAAATCCAGAAGGTTTAGGGTATTCTTATCATTTGGGAATTCGATTTCGAATTGTATGTGTTCATTCTGTGAGTTGAATGTTTCTAAAATAGTGAGGGTTTCGTTCTTATTCTTGGCTAAGAAAAGGCAGTCATCTACATATCTTCTGAAAATAGGGAGCGATAGTAGTGTGGCCAGAGCGCGTCTTTCAAGTGAGTCCAGGAAGAGCATCGCCATTATCCCTGAGAGAGAGGATCCCATCGGAAGTCCGTGAATTTGTTGAAACGTTTTGTTCTCATAGCAAGAAAAAGCATTATCCAATAAAACAACGAGTAGGTTTCGAATTTGATTGAGATGGATTCCTTTTAAGCAGTGGATGTTATTGCTCTCCAAGAAGAGAATAACATTATCGATAGCATCATTTATCATAATGGATGTGTACATGGCACACACGTCTAAACTGCATGAAAGATTTGATTCATTTGTGTTATCAATGCTTTCAATAGCTCTAATAAGAGTCAGACTATTTTCTAAGTGCGATGGAACTTGCTAAAGTAAAGGAGAGAGAAGCTGTACAAGGAGCTAGGATAGCTTTTTAGTTGGTCCGCATCGGTTTGCTACAATTGGACGAATTTTCAGTGTTGGACTGTTTTTGTGAGTCTTCACTAAAAAGTTGGTGATGATGAATTAGTTGTAATGTAACTGTAGCTGAGGTAAGTAGGTATGTCTCTTTCGGTAAAAAATTCCTTTCCATACTGTATTGACTTTTCTCTCAATCGTTTGAGCTGTCATATGGGATACAGGGCGATAGGTCTCGTGATCATTGAGATCAATAATAAGCAAGAATGTGAGGAATGTAGATGCTTCTTGATCGACTAGAACCCTTCATTTACTTCACCTTTTATACTCTTTTGATTATGTCGTGATCTAAAGATTTTATAAATGATTTATACTTTTTATCAGTCTTAAGATCATTTCTGTAATTTATTATCTATTCAGATCAATATCTTTTGCAATCGGTACCATGTAACCCGGTTGTATCTGTTTCATGACTGTGATCGGCGATAAATCCGATCCTATATATTTTTAGTATTAGAAACACTCACATGCTATTGCCGTATAATCGCACAACTATGATTTCTCAAAGACACAGTCCAGTGCTACAAATATCTATTTTTACATCTTAACCTTTTCAAATTTTGAGCCCATGTTGTTGAATAGTTTCTTTTTATAATATGTGCCTGATGATGACGACGCTTAGTCGTAGAAATATATTGGCTTATAAAAAAGTATAACAGCAACAGTACTTTAATTTCCTACTTTAAAATATGAATTCTATTAAAGGCCCTTTTGCCACTTTGGAACAAACGGTTAATCAGAACACTGAATGCAGACCTGGTCATAATAATTTGCAATTTATCGGAATTGCAATAAATGAAATCAGTTGATGATAAAAGTCAGTGATATGATTAGCAATTTTATTATCAATTTCCAAACCATGGGAGTGACAGTATTTCCTACTGTTGTTCCGATCACAGTTTAGCGCTATAGCTTACAATCTTGTCATTTGAAATGTTGAAAATATTTTATAGTCTTTATCTATAGGAATTGTTTGCCGAATCCTTCTTTCTTTGATAGTTAGCCAATTCGGTAAGAAAAAGGTGCATCCAACAAATGCCATGATTCCAACAGTGATAAAGCTTATGCGATAGGTGGGATCAATCTCGTACAACATCGACGCAAATGGTCCACCCAATAGTGATCCCGTGCGCGATAGCGAGACTGCTGTAGCTGAGACCGCTTTCAATATTGAGGATTCCAACAACGTGAGCGATCGCTTCTACATACACACCATATGCTCCGGAATTTAGTCCAAAAATGCCACAAATGAAGGCAGTTGGGATGAACGGATATCCGAAGCTACACAGAATGCTTGATAAACCTATCGTTGTAAAAGACATCAAAAAAAGTAGCTCGACGTGAACCCTCAACTTTGAACACATGATTGCCGTAATAAATCTTCCAACGATGCTACTGATTCCAATTATTGACGGTAAGAACGTTGCCTCTGTCATGCTAAAGCCAAGATGGATTCCATAATTTGTTATATGAGTGCTAAATCCACCTTTACTCATACTAACGACTACTAGTCCAAGACAAAAGGAAATCCAGCGGGGGTTTCGAAAAATCCGTAGGCTTTGTAGTCGCTTCTTGATGGCTTTCGAGATAGATAAAGATGTGTTCTGGTCCATGTTGTCTGTGACAGCATCGCTTGCATCACATTCAGGATTAGGATTTCTTGGAGGCATTATTGTTGCTGCAATAACCAACATGTTCAGATTCATAGCTCCGAGAATTAAAAATGTCCCACGCCAAGTATAGTAATCAGTCAATACCTGCAATATGGGAGGGTAAACAAACTGACCAAGTCCGGCGCCTGCACTGGCAATAGCAAACGCAATGACGCGATATTTGCAAAAGTATTTGGCGACTATAGGAAATACTGGATAATATCCAGCTGCAAAGCCAAGGCCAGATACAACTCCAAACAAAATTAATATCGTCAATAAATTGGTAGCAAAATAGCACGAAATAAGTCCTGCAGACGAAATGATGCAGCCGATCACAACAGTCCACCGATGGCCAAATACACTTACGAGGAAATTCGTTATCTCACCAGCAAAATTGAAGACAAAGACACAAAGATTGACACTCCAAGCCGTGAAAATCGGTGATTCTTGAAATGCTTCGAGAAAGATTGTATAGAGAACAGGTGATGTGGTTATCAATCCACTGGTAAGAAATTGAGAAAATATACCGGAAAACATTACAACAAATGCCCAGCCTTTATCAATATCTGGAGACATGTTTGAATTTGTCATATCCTATCGTAAAGGGAGGCCTACATTGAGATATTTGCATGTGTTGCAACGTTATAAACCTTCGAATGATGACTCTCTAATCATTCTCTAAATCTACTTGTTTTATCAGTGTTTAGTTTCATACACGGCGTTCTCGCAAATATCAGAAAAAGTTTATCAGTGTTGTGAGCATGAGCAATCAAAGCATCGCAATGTTAGTAGAATGATAGTAGGCTATGCAAGGTGACATTTATCAAATGGTCAATTATTACGCACTGAAAGCTTGAGATCTTGTAAATTGAGATATTGCTCTTCTAAGTGTAAATGGATCCCTTAATTACGCTTGTCACACGATTGTCATATGCTTAATTGAATTCAGCGCAACATTGGTGAGATAGTGTAAAACAGTACTTAATGACTCTTCAACAACAACACTCACCGCAAAACCTCTGATGATATATCTGGCTACTCTAGATGTTTTTTTGATTTTAAGATAAATTTGATTGTCACGAGTACAGTTGTTGCATGTGGACCCTCCCCTCATGAAAATTTTTCATGAGAACTCATGAAATTTAATGCGGATTCATGAGATTTTTATGAGAGCTCATGATATTCTCACAAGAAAATAACTCATGATGTTCTCATGATGCGTTGATCGCGTTCATGAGAAAATCATGAGCATTTATGAGGTCTTCGTGAAAATTAGCTTATAAGTAGTAAGTTATGCATGCTATCCGTGAAAGGAAATAACCATAAGAAAGCTTATTCAATCGATCAAGATCTTCAAGGTTAGTCTATGAAAGATATGAATAAAAATATATAGGATGTATCACTGCGATGTGCAACAGCATTTTCGAAATGATGCATATATAATTTGACTTTACAACTATCATTACTATGCAAGATGTTGAAAATAGACATATATACAATCACAGCTAAACGTAAGATCATGAAAAATAGTGGTCTATTTTTGCCAATACTGAAATAGCATTGTAAACAAGGCGTGTCAATGCTTTGGGGCAATGTGACTAGGCCAAGAAAGCTTCAGTAACTATATGCGAGAAAAATAAATTCAGAAGTATGAAAAAAACAATTGTTAATTAATTAATGAGATTTTCATGAGAAAGATCATGAAATTTGATGAGACATTTCATGCGAAAACGTTCCAAATCCGCATTAAATTTCATGAGATATATATGAGCAAAAATCTCATAAAATATCATGAGGAATTTTCGTGAGGGTTGAAGAGTTATAGGATCTGGGAAGATGGGCACACACAATACAATTAGTAATATTTCTATAATTAGTAATTAAATAATATAATTAGTAATTAGCAATACCAAGGATGAAGCGTGCATCTAATTATGCAATGGACATGCTTTAGTTTCCTTAGAACATTGAAACGTTTCGTCTATACTTCCATTGAGTTAATAAATTACAGAGTCAAACGGAACATTTTACTTAAGAGATGGGTGCGGTTAGCCGGATAATTTAAATAAATCGTTTAATTCACATTAACCGGCTCAATCTAAAACATTTCATAAGTCCTATATAAATTATATTTTATTGAAACATCTACGTCCATTTGACAATTAATAGATAAATGAAAGCGCGCTTCTAGCCGAATTCATAATCTTTATTGCTCTGGAGGCCTTTCTCCGGTCTTCTCAACAGAACATACCCGGTAGAAAGAATGCAAATGAGTGATGACAAATGAAAAGTACAACTACATGCTACACGCATTTCTTTCAAGAACCGCTTGTAAAATCTTAAGGCAAAATGGTTTTAAGGGTGCAAAACGGTCCACATAACAAAGGTCCGAAATTTATCAGAAACATTTTCAGAATTGTAAATTCTTTGTCAATGTTTTTTTCAGATATGACAGGATAATAACTAATTATGTAGAGTAGTGCAAAGAAAAATTGCCAGAAAGATGCATTTCTTCATAAAATTTGCATCAGGTCCGTATGTAAATACCACAAATAAAGGTCCGAAGTAACACATGCAGTCCGTATTTGATGGGTACGTATTTGAGGTACAAATGAGAAAACAGGTCCGATGAACTTATAAGTAGTGTTGAGAGCCTATTTTACAGTTGCCAAAATACCTCCTTTGAAAATTGGCAAAGTCATCTTGGGCTCATTTTGTTATGGATAAAGTACCCGTGAGTTATTTCAAAGTTTGCGACTTGTTGCCAAACAGGGTTGAGAAGGGAAGAACGTGGTCCCGGCGGAAATTCACATTTCAGAGAGGCCCAAAAAGGCCAACAAAATAATACTTAAAGCCGAACTATTACTAATACAAATCCGCAGAAAATTCTCATCCCTGTAAATATTAGAAAAAAATTTTCAATCCCAATTCACGACCTAATATTCTAAATAAAGCTTCTTGTAATGACACCCGACGTCCTGCATGCTGACTTGATCACGGGAATGGCCCAATGCTGGTAAAATCAAAACATTCGGAGGCAGTGACAAGAATAGCCATACAACATATTTACACATTACAAAATACTGTCGATCACATCAGTCTGCAGCCAAATGCTTCAAGGATGAACAGCAGAAATACATAATACTGAAAAACCGAATCATTCGGAAGCAGTTACAAGGAATCGCAAAAAATTACTTGTCACAGTCGGCAGACGATGAAACTTCAGGTGTCATTTCAGGAAGTCTTACTCAATATGTAAGGTCGTAAATTGGGAGTGAAATTCTGTTTTTTTTCAACCAATGGCCAACCTCCCGTGAGACGACAAGCTGAAAGATTAGCATACACATGGAAATTAAATGGCATGAATAATTACATGTGTATGGCATAATTTTCTCTTTTAATTTTTTTGTTTGCTTATATGAATGCTTTCAATTGCCATAACTCTTTTTCATGTAGAATAGGCCTAATTAAACAACCCACTGCCTAATTATACTGTATTATACGTAGGCCTGACAAAACAACAGACAGCTTAAGCTCACAAATTTCATTATCGAAAAGCATCAATCAGCGAATTGATTTTTTTAAGATGGAGGACTTTCATGTTTATTCACCACTCCTGATTTTAGGAAATATGCTTCAATATGAAGGATCGAACCTTCCATCTCCTATCAACGATCCTGATGAATCACGCGATTAATTCTTTAATCAAATACATATTTTATTTTGTAACTTCAGGACAATTAGAATGGTTGGCTTAGAATCTGTTACTAACAGCAACGAAAGCAGCGGTCGTGTGCGATTGTGCGTCCTTGTCTTTTCTCGCAGCAGTGACGGTTTTCGTCTCGTTTGTCGTTGTTTTGGTGTATTGTTTGGACGAGTTTTATATCTTTGGATTTGTCTCCTACCCATCTTTCATAAAATCGCAGTTTTTTGGTCCGCCGACCTATGGTTTTGGTGGATTTCGCCGTGGTCCCTGTTGAAGTGTTGCCATACTTTGATCTCAGTTCATTGGATATCATTGTCTATTGAAAGCATTGCATCGGAGCTTCGTGGCCTTAGCGGATCTATTTTTAGCCTCGTTATCAGTGCATCGATATCTGTGCCTCATCGAGTGATAGAGTGTTGAAGGTCGTGTGTAGATCAGCTGGGATTGTCAGCTGTTAATTAACGATCAGCTGTTATCGGGACCAATATCTACAATCTCTCTCGCCACAAATTTTCAGATTATTGATTTTTCTGTCACGTGGTCCGACATGGTGTGACGTCTCTATTCCAACAGCATAGAAATCATGCCCACTCTAGCAAGATTAAGAGAGACAAGGTCAAATTCACAATCGGCTTCACTATTAGCTGAAATTAAGACTCTTATTGAAGCATCGAAAGATGAAGTGATTTCTTCTCTAAAAAGTGAAATAACTCATTTGAGAGATGAAATTAAATTGCTGACCAAACGTGTTGATGACCTAGAAATGGAAATGTATCCTTACGAGACACTTGCAAACGAGTAGGAGATAACATAACGGAAAGTGTTTTGAAAGAATGTGAATTGAGAAAGAACAGGGAGGCTAATGTTGTTGTCTTTGGTATCACTGAGAGAGTTGATGGGTCACTTGATGAAAGAAAGGCTCATGATTTTTCCAAATTAAGCGAAATGCTGACTGAACTTCAGATATCTCAGACAACTATATCTCAACATTGTCGACTTGGGAAAGCTAACTCTCGGTCCGATGGTAAACGACCGATAGCTTTGAGCTTCACAAGTGTTGAGTACAAAAATAAAGCTTTAAAAAGTGCGTCGCTACTTGGAAACTCTAATAAATTCACTAAAATTTTCATAAAGCATGACTTAACGCCTTTCCAGCAGACTCGTAGAAGAGAACTTCTGCAAGAAATGCATGAGCGACGACAAAATAGAGAAGATGTATTTTTTTTATAGAGGCCGTGTTGCTTTGCGTAACTCTATTGAAACAAACTTTCACTGAGTGTTTTATCAAGTAACTCATCTAAACGAAACAATATCTTGCCTAGCTTGGCAGTTACGAACATTCGATCGATCTTAATGAAGATAGATGATTTACAGGCCTTCGTAATGAATTGCAAACCTGATATACTATGTATAACAGAAACATGGTTGAATGATTCTCTTTCGGACTCTTTGATACGATAACCCTTTTATTCTGTACTTAGAGTAGACCAATCAAATCGTGTCGGAGGAGGTGTTTGTTTGTATCATAAGAATAACATGCATGTTATTCAGATGTCCGTATCTAATCATCCTTTTTACTTTGAGTCAATCTGGGCTGTCATTCCAGCTTACAGAATTTTACTTTTTTGCTTGTATATACCTCCAAATTTGACCGATAGATTAATACAAGAAGTTGAGAATTTCATCATTTCGAATGTTGACGAGTTTATTGACAGTAAACGTGGACAGTATATTTGTATAACTGGTGACTTTAACAAATTTCCTATTTATGAATTGTCATCTAAGCTTGATTTAATTCCCATTGTAAAGGAATTCACAAGAGGAACAAACATATTAGACCAAGAGCTTGTTTGTCAAACTCATGCCAACATGTATTCGTGTTCAGTAGGTCCTCCTATTGGTGGTTCCGACCACAACACAATTTATTGTCATGTTGACAGAAGTAGTGTCATGGTCAATGATTTAACGTGTGGCACGAAATGCAAAACTGTTCTTGATCTTCGTGCCTCACACATTTCGAATTTTCTTCGTGCAATAGAAAGTGTAAATTGGAATGAATTTTATCAAATGATTTATAGTTGATCAGAAATGTGAAATATTGCATGAGATAATTTGTCTGTGTATGTTCGAAACGATACCCGTTAGCCAAGTGCAGATGTCAGAAAATGAGAAACCCTGGATTACACCTGTGATTAAAGTCTAATAAACCAGCGTTGGACTGCATACAGACGAAAAGACTTTTCCCTGTACTGCCATTTAAGAGATAAGGTCAAACAAGAAATTAAGAAGGTAAAGTTAAAATGGGCCTCAAAAGCCAAGAAGTCATCCAAGCAACTTTGGCAAGTAGTTAACAGCGTGTGCAATGAGAAAGGGGATGACGCCGTAAATCGACTTATTATCAGCTACTCGTCTGTGAATGAAGCTGTAAATGATATGAACAGGGTATTTGCGTCTGCCTTTACACAGAACAGTGCTGTCCGAAAATTCCCAATCCTTGATGCGCCCAATTATTTGCGTCGAAGAAGTTGAGAAAGAATTGATAAAACTGAAACCTGGTAAAGCCTTTGGTAACGATCAAGTGCCTACTATACTCTACAAAGCTGCAGCAAGGGTTTTGGCCCCTCGTCTAATTCACTTATTTAATATTATCATTCAAGTTGATACTTTTCCACGCATTTGGAAATACGCTCACGTAGTGCCGGTACCGAATATTTCGAAACCAACTATTCACGACCTAAGACCTATCAGTCGCTTACCTGTTCCCAGCAAGATATTAGAAAGGCTGATAACAACTCAACTCACTGACTACTTCACAGTTGCTGCTGGCTCCAATCAGCACGCAGGAATTCGTGGTTCATCAACGACAACGGCCTCAATCGTAATCCATGAGCAAGTAACGAAAATGCTAGATGACATTGATGTGACAGGAGTTCAAATAATGGCGTACGATTTGAAGAAAGCGTTCGACAGTTTTGGTCATACAGTTATTCTAAAACGTCTTATAGATTGTCATTTTCCTCCATATTTTGTAAATTTCATTTCGTCCTATCTTTTTGATCGCACGCAAAGTGTTCGTGTCGACACATCTATTAGCGAAGTTGTTCACGTTAAAGTACAAAGTACTTAATCATCAAATATATTGATGATATCACAATTTGCGTCCCACTGTATAAAGACTGTATTAATGACCATGTATTGAATGAGTATTATGATATAATAAAATGGGCTGACGAAGTAAACCTCTCTATCAATCATGTAAAATCTAAATGCATTTTTGTGAAGAAGTTGTCAAATTGTGAACCAATACCCTTACCGGGAATTGAATTTGTCGATAGCCATACTATTTTGGGTGTAACGTGGTCGAGTAATTTAACATGGAAAACTCATTTTGATAACATTTCGAGAATTTTTGTCCAAAGAACTTATTGTCTACGAGTATTAAGAACTTTTCTCCCAAGGAAAGAACCATTTATTGTTTATAAAAGTCTTCTACGGCCATTGCTTGAGTACTGTGCACCACTCTTCGTTTACCTACCTGCCACTTTGTCTAATGAAATCAAAAAACTACAATGACGAGCTCATCGAATAATATGTGGAAAGACAGTTGTGAGAAGTGTCTCGAGCCTTTAGATGTAAGACGAAGGAACATTTCCTTGTCCTTGTTTAGGAAAACAGAAGACCCTTTTCATTGTCTCAATCAATTCTTGCCAGTTCACAGTAACCGTTCTCAGCGTTTCATAATGCCGTTATTCAGGACAATCTGACAAAAGGCATCTTTTATTGTGTTTATGACTTTGCTGATAAATGACCTTCATAACATTTTGTGATATCTTGTATTGGTTTTGTTAATTAAATGACCGCCCACTTAAATTGTAAATTACTTGATTTTCATTTGATTCAATATACGATTATGAATGAATGAATGTACTATACAAGTTACCTACTGATGAGGTTTATACACCTGATTTACGAGTACGATTTATTTGCTACTCACATGTCTTAATATTGTTGACGCACCATATACACTCCATTTAGATACTCATATATCCGCGGTGATAATCTTTAACAAAGGATGGCAACATGTATTCTATCTTCAATGAATGGAGAAGACTTCACCGTCAGCTGTTCGACGAGTAATTGATTCACACCCACACACCGCATGAGGAATCCGTGAACTGACTGATAGACGTAGTGCGCGGCGAAGAAATTCATTGCAATGTTCGAATTCGGGAGGCTCGCCATCATGAATACGTGATAATCCCCTTTTAGAATAGGTCAGAAATATAAATTAGATAATTACAGTGGTCGGGATGCATTAGAATGAAGTCATGCTTTATAAATAATCATGAAAACTAACTATTGTACATACATACTCGTGAAACATCGGGAAATTATGGCAATTCTACCTGAACGCCTTATATGGACTTCTAAATATAGTACCCAATACAAGATTTTCGTCACAGTGTGATTAATCGCTATGTTCCGAAGTCAGCTACGTTTTTCGTGTTGCCGAAGTTCTGCCGAAAGTCGATTGTCCGAATAATGACGCACTTGTGCCGACATTCATAAAAATGCGTGGTTATAAAAACATTTCTACAGTATTTATTTCATATTAAGACATCTTTCGCAGTTCATATCATAACACAGATAATATAAATTACGATAGAAACTTCATTTGAATTGAAATTGCTCAAGATGGCCCAAGAGTCCCACTTTGCTGTTGTCGGCCCGGACACGGTCCGACATTTACGTTTGCACAGGGATGGTCAAGAAGCTTCTTTTGCCGAAACGACAGAGGTTGGCGCGTGTTAACTGGTGCAACGCTCATCATTTAAACAGTCTTGGATGGAAGAAGACTGGAAGGGTGTGTTCTTCAGTGACGCAGCAAAAATTGAATATACAGTGTTGGAATATAACCCATTTTCTCTTTCCGATATCTATTTTTATTAAAAAATAAGCTCAACTCAATGAAGCTGCTGAGTTATACTGACAGTTACTGAGTATTAATGCCATACAAGAAGAAGCCTACCGTCGGAACAGATAATGATTGTCAATATTTGGTTTGATACTTTTTATTATTCAATGCAGCTGAAATCCTTCAGAGCATAGACACACACATTCTTCCCTGAATACCATGAGACACCAGCATTGAATAATCTCCTTTTTAAGTTTTACGAACTGCAGATATTATTGATATAAATCTTTCTTTTCATTGATATCCATAGATTTTCAATGGAATTCAAGTCTGGACTGTATCCAGGCCAGTCCAAGACTTGAATCCCATTGTCGCTAAACCACCTCATTGTCTTCTTCGACGCATGACAAGGAGCACTGTCTTGCTACACTATTAGACTTTGAATTTGAGCCATCATCTCTGTCCTCATTAGCTCTTTATTATGCAGTATCGACACGCTTACCGAGGTAACGCGCAAAAGTTAGGGAAGTTACAGGACATCGATCATTTTAGTTAGCATAATAATAATAGAATGCAGCGCTTTTGAGTTTTTACCAGAAACTTTTTGCCAACTCTGTAACTGTCACTCAGGCAACTCGACTCTGGATCCAGAGTCCGTAGAGAAATCAATGAGCGTCACAAAGATTTGTGTGTAGCGTACTACCGACAGTAAAATTTCCACAGTCAGCGATGACTTGGGGCGGATTTACGACAGAACGAGTTGGATATCTTCATGTCTGTGAGCGCACTGTGAACGCGGAAACGACAGAACTTTTGTACATTAAAATCCTGAGAACACATTCTTACCCTTCAAAGATCGATTTTATAATGGTAGACGGTTTACGTTTCAGGATGACTCCGCACCAATACATCGAGCAAAGAAAGTCGCAGAATTCAAGCTTGTGAACAACAGTCAATTTTAGCATGGTCAGGAAACAGCGCTAATCATAATCCTGTGGAAAACCTGTAGACTTGTCTACAGAACCGCGTGAGAATGAGATATCCGCGAACGAAATCAGAATTGATCGATGTAATCATCAACGAAAATTCCTCAAAATTTTTTAATGAGATTTTTCTCACAAGTGTGTCATGAAATTTCATGAGTTTCTCATACAAATCTCATTAATTGATTAACAGTTGCTTGTTCAGACTTGCTTGTTCTGAATTGAACTTTTCTTGGCTTCACAGCATTGCCCCGACCTTTCCCATGCCATGTACACAATACTATTTCAGTATTACCATGGATAATCCATTTATAAGATATGGAACTGTGATTACATATGACTATTTTCAGCATCTAATTGTAAAGTCAAATTACGTATATATGCATCATTTCGAAAAGGCTGTTGCAGAACGCTATGATATATTCTATATTGTTGCTTTTTATCTTCTATCGACTAAACTTGAAGAATTCTTATTGATTGAATAAGCTTGCTTATGACTCTTTTCTTTCGCGACTAGCATGGATACCTTACTACTTATAAACTTATTTTCATAGAAACCTCATGAACGCATCATGAGATATTATCCTCATGAATGTTCTCATTACTAAATTCTCATAGAAGCATCATGAGAACATCATGAGTTAAATATTTTCTTATGAGAATATCATGAGACTCATCATAATTTCATGAGTTCTCATAGAAGATTACGTGAGAGAACAACTGGCACCACAAGATCCTACAATATTACTGGGAGAAACTTGCGGCAAGCATGCCGAAGCAAATCGCAGCTGTTCTCCAGAAGAAAAAAGGCCCTACAAAATATTAATGCATCTTATATCATCTTTTGGTATATTTTCATTATTTTCATATTTCTTATTCAAGATGGCTCACTCAAAATGTGATGCTAAATGAATACATCGTTGTTGGGACTAGAGTGTTGTTTATCTTCAAAAAATGAAGTTTCTAAATTAATGCACAGCACTGTATAGAGGTGAGTTCAAAGCAAATTCAGTATTTACATGTACATTATATTGAGTGAAATATTGGTCCGAGAATGTGACAGAAGCCATAAATAGGCATTGCATTGAAATCATGATAGAGATCTGTGCTTAGTATGGCAATTTTAGCCATCAGTTTGTCACAACTACTTTTCACTTCTCATTCTCTTGTAATCGCTCAGTTGAAGCAAAACATCTAGCCCCTCATTGAACAATTCACACTAATCGCTATTTCCAAATTATCATGTTGATTTCAAGATATTCTAGTGCAAAATCTTGAATAAACTATCTTCGTAATTATATTTATAATAATATCCTTATGCGTATTTAATTTGATATTACAATTGATTAACGAAATTATCAACGACGTCTATTTTCTATAAAAAAGGATGAGGTGTCAAATATGAAGAACATGACAAAGGAACTCAGAAGCAGGAGTGGAATTGTGAGCTCATGCCCTTTGAAGTGGCATGCTGCGGTTTCGTTGCTCCATCGGTGAGGAAATTACTTCTGAATGCCGGTGTTGAAGGCGTAGAGATTTACCTTCGATTTTGTCTGGTGTGCAAATTCTATGCGCTCGTTGAAGTTCCTTTTGCAACTCATCTGGACAAAACTAAAAAAATGCAAGTATAAACCTGACCAAGTCCTCTTTCTGTAAACCGAAGTGGACATGCTACCATCATTACTCTTAGTGACAAGAGCGTCAAGAAAAGAGAGAGAATTCGAATTCCCGGTTTCGAATATGAAACTTAAGTTTCTACGAAGAGTGTTTAACTTACAAAAAGTAATGAAACTTCATCTCATGAGCAAAAAGAACAAAGACAATCCACGTGGCGTAAGTACAATAGAGTTTCAGTACCAGAACGATCAGTCAAAAGATGTACCTCCAAGTAACCCATAAATCTGTCAGCAAGAATGGGTCCTACGGGACTGCTCATCGCTACACAATATACTTGCAAACTTGCTTTTTGCAACGCAGTGGCTAGCACAGCACTTGGGAGTGTCCATGATCTTTTTACCCTTCAAAGAAATTGTTTGTAAATAACACCTTGCATACAACTGAAATGTAAAACTGAACTGTGAAAGTATGGTATACTAAAATCAAATGGAAAGCGGTCACCTGTGCGGTCATATCTGGTTTTCTCTCGCATTGCTGTTCTCTATATTTTATTTGCTCTCGATTACAACGTGCACTGAACAATATACCAGTGGAAATTTATACCATCGTGTTCCTTGTGATCTGCTCTATCTTCAGGTACCTAAATTTTCATCGTGGGACTTTCCATTCAAGAGTAAATCAGGAAATTCCGTCCTCATTTTCTTTTTGTCTATCTGCGCATGTGCAAATCGTTACCACTACTCCACGGTCTTCTGTAACATGCCGAACAACAGGCAACTACGATCTGGGTCACGTGACACTACCGCTGAAAGTGATGACCTCAAGAGCTTCATCTTGCAGGTAGAAGCTCGTTTGACGTCAAGGCTGGACGAAGTTATGAATCGTATTTCCAATCTCGAGCTCCAATACCATGATATCAAACTTGAACAAACCCGACAGGAAACCCATATCTATGCACTCCATGCAAGCAATTATTGCAAAACAACACAGATTTATTGAGAGAACCGATATATCCAACAGACAGTGCAATTTAATTGTATCGGGAATTCCTGAAGATGATATTGAAATATGTGACTGTACTTTTCATGATGATCTAAGCAAGAATTCTCGTGTTTGTGAAGAGATTTCTGATGATTTAGGCGAGAATGATATCGAGACATGTTTCCGCATTGGTCGCAAACGAAGCGGATATGCGTGTCCTATAAAAGTGAAATTTAACAGCAAGACTTCACGTAATCGTGTCCTATATAACCAAAAAGTTGCCCGGTATATTCCTTCGTTCTCTTGGGTGAAGAAAATCTTCGTTAATCGTGATTTTCCGCTTCTTACTAGGGCTGAGGAGCATCGTCTAAGGCAACGACTGAAGTCCGAGAAGCAGAATGCTCTTCCAAATGATAAATTATACATCCGGAGCGGCAAATTATTCAAGAATTCAAGTGTAATAGATGAAGTTGATATTTGCTCAGGGTTGTTTTGACGCATGGCTTGCACTAACATTTCCTCGGTTTCGTTTGACTTCATGACTCATTCGTATGCCCTATTTGTTCGCCAATATTATATTGAGTTTCTATCCATTGCGCCAAGCCTTTTTCTAATGGATCAGCTTGTACTTGTACCTAAAAGTTCCCATAAATTGGACCGACTTACTTGCTTTTATTTCAATGCACGATCCTTCGTAATGAACTCTCGGATTTGATGGTTACATTGGATACCCAATGGTGCGATATAATTTTCATTACTGAAACATGGCTAGATCAAAGCTTCCCGGATAACTTCATTGTTGTTGCGAAAGGTTATATATACTGTACTATCTACAGAAAAGACAGAACAGAATTGGGTGGCGGCTCTGCTATTCTCGTCAGAAGTATTTTGCATTGTACTCCAGTTCCCATGCCCAACCAATTTTCTTCGTTGGAAGTTATTGGTGTCGATGTTTTACCAACAAAAGCAATCAAGCACCGCTTCTTTTGCATTTATTTTCCTCCTCACATGACATGCAATGAAAACGATGTGAGCTATTTGCGCAAGTTCATTGAGTTTGGATGCTGCTCATCTTGCGACGTTTCTTTCATCGGAGACTTTAACTTTCCTAGCATTAATTGGTCGATCCATACGTCGAGTGGTAGCACTTATTCGTCCAGGTTTCTTTCACAATGTTCGAAGCTTAACCTCACTCAACTTGTAAACTATCCGACTCGTAATGAAAATATTTTGGACCTTATCATAACCAGTCATCCCCTGAAGTTCATGAAAGTTTCAGTTGATGCTCCCTTTACTCCAAGTTGTGATCATCGGTCAATAACGTTTTCCATTACATCAAAGCGGCCTTCCAATCAGCCTATATCTCATCCTAACTTTTTCAAGGCCGACTACGCCGAGATTGAGAATTATCTTTGTTCTATTGATTGGTGTAAAGCTTTTCGAGATTCGCCTTCGACTCAGGATTTTTGGGAAAGTTTGTCTGAGATACTGAACCTGGTGATTTCGAATGTGGAATTTGTTCCCTTGTCTCGCAAGCGTCTTTCATCTAGATATCCAAAGTTTATTCGTCGCTTTCTGTCAAAGAAGAAATTGTATAAAGCCATTAACAGTGATCTCCATCACCAAATATAAGCAAGCATGTGTACAAGCAGTATATAAAAAGCTGTATATAGATTCCAATGCTCCTACGAAGAGAAGATTGCGCAATCAAATAACCCTAAGCTGTTATACGATGCTACTCTTATGTTAAGAACCGTTTGAAACTTCGACCTGAGATGCCTGCTTTGGTTGACGATGATGATAACATGATTACTGACAGCCAAGAGAAAGCTACTTTTTTCAATAAATATTTTAGCTCAGTTTTCATGCAAGATGATGGTTTAACTCCCGACTGTTATCTAAAGACGTCTGAGTGCCTTAACCTCATGGAATTCCCTCTCGATTCGATAATAAAGAAACTATCATCACTTCCATCAAAATTCTCCCATACACCTGATGGCTTCCCATCTATCTTCCTAAAACGTCTTGCTGTGCCACTGTCTATACCATTGCAGCTTCTATTTGAGTCGTCGCTCTCTTCTGGTTTTATCCCTTCGGAATGGAAGCAAGCCTACCTGATTCCTTGCTTTAAAAAGGGAGACCCATCAAACGCTGCAAATTATCGTCCAATCTCACAAACCCGCATCATCTGCAAAATCATGGCATTAGTTATTGTGGATGCTCTCTCTACTTACCTTTCATCCAAAAATCTCCTATCAATTAACCAACATGGATTCCGCAAAAAACGATCACCATGTACAGAAATAATTGAATCACTCAATGAATGGACTTTGGCGACCAATAAGAAGTAGCAGACCGATGTAGTGCATATTGATTTTGTCCCTGCGTTTGATTCTGTGTGTCATCGTAAACTTTTACTCAAGTTGCAGTGCGTTGGGATAAATTGCGAGCTTCTAACATGGATTGGTGAATTTGTAGTGGGTCGTTCTCATAGGGTTCTAATCTCAGGATCTCTATCTGAGTCTCTCGCAGTCGTGAGTGGCATTCCCCAAGGGTCTGTCATCGGACCTTGGATATTTTTGATTTACGTCGATGACATCACTACTACGGCTGCGGACAACTGCGGTGTTCGTCTCTTTCCTGACGATTTTAAAGTTTACCAATCAAGCCCCAATGGAGATTTCGCTGATTTATCCCAAACGTTATTTAATATTTCGAACTGGTCACTTGGCAACCTAATCCTTCATCAAGCAAATCTACGTACAGTCATCACATACAGAGACAATGCTGCTGATCAGTTGTATTTCATCAATAATGTTCCGTTGATACGTTCGTTCGAAGTTTGCGATCTCGATGTTCATTTTTCTGTAAATATTTCCTTTTCCTCTCATTTTCCTCTCATTTCCTCTAAAGGCTTATCACGTGCTTATCTTATGCTAAAGTCATTTTCCTCAAACGACCCTGAGGTTCTAACCAGGGCCTACCGTTCCTTTGTGCGACCAACTGTGGAGTATTGCACTCAACTATAGAATCCTCAACTGATCAAGGACATAAAAGTGGTTGAAAAAGTTCAACGTTTCTTCACCAAGGTTGCTTGCCGCGTGCATCCATTAATTGTGACAGATATTCCTCACGTCTAGTTTCGCTAAATCTTATGTGTGTAGAAAAAAGAAGACTGTACTTCGACTTGGTTTTTGTGTACAAGGTAATGAATGCATTGGTGGATATTTCGTATGAAGACTTTTTTGCCTTAATGTCCGATCCCACGAGAACTCGAGGCCATTCAATGAAATTGCTTCCCACTGATCGACACAGCTGCGATATTCGCAAACATTTCTTTGCCCATCGCATAATAGGACCATGGAACTCTCTACCTCAGAATGTAGTTAATTCTCCCTCAGTCAGTGCCTTCAAATTTAACCTTGCTTCTTTTGACTTTTCACCGCATTGTAAAGTTTACACTTAGAAACGTTTGTTTGTCAGGCTCACTGTAAGCGTTCTCCGGAACCATTGTAGCCTATTGCTTCTTGCAATAAAGAATATTATTATTATTATTAAAAAAGTGATTCCTTTCTGAGCTGCACTTTATTACATGACATACTTTATAAATCATTAAAAAATGCTTGAATTCATCAAATGTCAGGAATCAACTTTTTGTTTCACGCCCATCATTGTTTAAAGCATTTTAAATCTATTTGTTGAGTTGATGGACAGAAATGCCATCCATAAAATCACTGATGATAACTGTTCTTGGATTTCAATAGTTTTTCAAGCTACGTTCATCGACAATTTCTAAAAAAGTACATATTTTATAAGCTCGTTCTCAAATTTCTTTATTGAGTATTCTTATATTGCAATTGGGAGTTGCTGAACTTCCATCAAGATATCTTGCCTGGAACATCTTGCTAAGAGTTTGGAGAAAATATTTGCTAAAATTTTGTAGGATCAAATAATTGGTGAAATGAGTCTAATAACAAATCAATTTATAAAATTCAGTTGGACTGCCTGAGGCTTAAAGTTGAACGTCAAAATTCATTTCATCAATTAATTAATAACTATACATTAATATCACTCTTCCAATCAGCAGTGTCCAATCCATACAAGTCGTCAATCTCTTCAGTGCATGCAAATATCAACAGCTGGGCAGATAATTGACTGCAATCATTTTGAAAACATAGTACTGCAGGATCTTTATTTTTAACCATTGTTTGCCGAATCGCTCCTTGTCTACTCGTTAGACATGTTGGTGAAAAAGGGAGCATCAAATGAATACCATGTTTCAATCAGACACATCCGCTATGTAGGATCAATCTTGTATCACAGCGCTTTAACCCTCATCAGCCAAATCCAATTCAAGAAAATTTCATGCCCAATTCACTTACGTTGCTGCCATTCGTTATGAGCATTTTAAACCTATTGTGGTTATTTAAACAAATTTAAGTGCAATTTAACATGATTCGGCCCACCAGACTACATATGTAGTTTGTCATCTAAATGGCACAAATTGATGGGAAAATTCGGATAGTAGCAGAATTTGAGCATCAAAGTCAACCATCAACGTGCGAGTACGAGTGCGACACAAGTTTTTATACTTCTAAGTATCAATCTCCATGCCTGCGAATAATACTCGATGGAATTACTGTGTTATGCCTCCAGTGACCTCAAGCTTCACAGAGATCTGATAGCAAAAGATAAGCTATAGTCTTCCGGTTTGCGGCAAGATGTGTGGCACGAGTTTCTGATTTTCAAACAGTGAGAGTGGAATGACACCTAGGATATTGCGAGCACGAAGAATAACGATGATATTGTGCGTCCCGAAATAAATACGGACTTTATTTTTATGTATCATCTCAACAAAACTTGAAGTGTTCTTTCGATCCGACCAGTTATGATCGTTGATTACAATTAGACCCCTGCGACGCCGGCGAACGCCGTCGCCGGTCACTTCTTTGGCGTCGCGCCGGCGGTGACATTTTTTCGTTTTATTTGGATTAACTGTCTCCACTGCATTTCTAACTGGAACTTAGGAACATATCGTTTGTTCCTGAGGAAAAGTCCAAATATACTTTCTAGTTGGGTATAACCAAGAGAGTAACCCTACATTCTGACAGGAACAAAGTTGTCGGTGAATAAGCTTGGATGGTTATCGATCGGTCAAGCTATAACATTTTCACTTTGCTAGAATTCAAGTGTAGGAGGTACATGTATATTAAGTGTACTGTACAGTTAAGACCTATCTGCCGTAAATCGGCTATTGAATTTTTACGACGTGACGCAGGTCCTGCTGCGTCGTGAAAATTCAATAGACGATTTACGGCAGATAGGTCTTTTTTCTTAATTACTGTTTGAAACATGTGTCTGCCTCAACACGCCATACTTGCATTATTATATAGTAATGAACCCGTGATGTCATACAAATAATTCATCGGTTACTCAGCTTTATATAAGGGTGTCGCATTTCTGTTAATTACACAAAAATCACATAAATCACATTTGTCGTTTAATTAAGAGTCCTTAATTGATAAAAAGCAACTTCCGTGAATTGTGAATCGATTATGTTATTGCCCAGTGTTCATTGACACACCGGAGTATCTGCAACGGAAGATGTGTGGTGTTGAGAAAAGAGTCTCTAAAATTATTGGCAAGGATATTTCCCCAGCCTTGCTTGAAGTCGTTGACAAAATTTGTCTGTCCCTTCTTCGTAAAGCTGTTGACGATGATAGTCACCCGCTGACAGGATGTTTTCTTCCACGGGATAGGTGCCTCCGAAACACATGCCCACTACGCCCACCGAAGGCAAAGACTGTCCCTTTGGCCAACTCATTTAGAATAAGATAGATTTTTGTGAGTATCTGTGGCTTCTTGTGGTCCGTCTATACGTCGCGTAATTTAAAACTTGCATGTATGTCAATTATGCTAATATTGTACGTCTACAGAATCACTGTTGTTGGACAAATAAAGGCTATTACTGTTATTGGAGAATTTTCGCAAACCTACAGAGAAGAATGATGCACCCAATTGCAAATAGTATATTTACTGAAATTATACATTAAAAATATATGCTGATGCATCAATGAAATATGCAGATTGATTTGCCGGGCTGATGAGGGTTACATAATCCATTCCATAGAAATCAGACCCTACACAATAATGGGGACAATCACTTTATTTTGTCTCACACTACAGAGTCGGTGAGCATTGCACATGATGAACACACAAATAGCAAAGGATAAAAGAAAAAAAATTGACAAAATAAAGAGTGTCGCTGTGGTAAGTATAATAGCTACACGCACCATCAGGCAAATTTGATAGAAGATCTAGTAAGTACTAAGTAGTTGCAAGCCATTTAACAAGCTGAGGTCGATCTTCGGTCTCCCTAAAGATCGTGTAGATCCTGTGGACCACTGTGGAGTGGCATACGAGATTGGATGTAAAGACTGAGACAAGGTATACGTTTGGCAGACCAAGAACAGTCTAAACACCAGACTTCAACAACATTAAGCCGCATGCAGACTTCTACACCAGAGAAATCGGCGTTGGTGGAACATTCGATTGAAGAAGACCACGTTGTAGATTAGCTAAGTGCATACTGACACGGCAGACGAACTGGCGCCGGAGGATTTTTAGTGAAGCATACTACACGTATCAACGAGGCAGTGACATGCCGAATATATGTGACGGGGCCTACTTCATAAAACAATGGCAACGGGTAATTTACCAGTGGTAAGTCGAAGCCTAAAACAAGAAGCGATGGTAGCTGGTAAGCATGAATCTAACGCCGTTGGTGATAAAAGTCGCTTGATATTTTACAATTGTCAAAATGGATTTCATAAAGCATTGATAAGCTGGTAACTGGTAAAGAGTTGGTGGTAAAAGTTGACAATTTCTTACCAGTCATTCAAACATAGTGTAATGTAGTTTCCAGTGTAATTAATCGCAAATCAATACATTTTTGTAAATAATCATTTATTATCACTATAGAACTTCGTATATTTGAGGAGATCTCTGTGCAATATCTTTTTATGAAGCTTACTTTTACTTTACTTTATGCGGCATATTCATTGCTGAACTTCGGCCGACCCATTGGAGATGGCGCGCCGCAGTTTTCGCTCACGCGTTGTGCCGTTCAATTCGTACATGTTGAGTCCGGTCGATTTCATGATGTTGACATACTGCGTCCTGGGCATTCCTCTGCGCCGGCTGCCCTCCATGTTGCCTTGCAGGACAGTTCTCGTTAAAAGGCATCCTCCCTCCCTGCATTGATGACCGTAGAAGGAGAGTTTCCTTTTCCGAATGTGTCGAAGTAACATAGGGGTAGTGGCCAGTTGCTCGAAGATGCTGGCATTCGTTCGGTGCTCTCTGTAATTTATGCGCAACATTCTCCTCCAGAACCACATTTTGGCAGCTTCGATGTGTTTCTCGTCTGCAGTTTTCAGCGTCCATCCTTCCGCTCCATATGATAGAATTGGCCACACAAGCGTCTTCACTAATTTCATCTTGAGCTTTGTTGGTAGTGCCCTATCTGCCCATAGCTTGTTCAGTGTGGTCATCTTCGCCTTAGCCATAGCTATTCTCACACGGACGTCTTCTATGCAACTTCCATCATTTTTCTTGATAGAGCCAAGATATTTGAAGCGATCAACCTCTGCAACAGTCTCAGCCCCAACTGTGATTGTGCTATCTTCGTCACGTGTTGAACCGACTCGCATTACTTTTGTCTTCCTTGCATTTAGCTTCAGCGACCTCTCAATTCCTGCGGCATTTACCTGGTCAACCATCTCCTGCATTTCACTCATGTTCTTGGCTATCAAAGCTGTGTCATCGACATACCTGACATTTTTCTATGAAGCTAGGTAGAACAAAACTGGCACATAAATCTGCTATCTTATCTTTAGCGATATCATTATCTTATTAGCGATGACATGCATCTGGCAAACCCGCGGACCTGGACAAATCTTGACCCGGACGGACCCGACCCGGATGATATATGATATATCTGAGCGACTGTTTTAAGATTTACGTAGTACTTTTCGTGCAACGTTATGTGTGTGCCAAAAACCTCAGTGATATATTATAAATGACTTGAATTTACGAAAAGACCTCTAGATAAGTACAGTGTTATCTAGATATCTAAGCAATAATACAACACTGACAGTGGCGTTGCGTGCTCCCAGACCATAGACCTTAACTTGGCATTGGAGTCCTATTTCTATACCAGACATTTTTCATATTTTTTGACCGAATAGATTTTCGAATACTTTCGGATATCTTTCTTTGAATTACTAATTCAGCAGTGTAGCCTGTTGCAGTTGTGTCGGCATACTTGTGTGTGTGATTATACGCCCTTTATGTTTTCTAGTCATGTGCAGGGTAGAAATTCCACAATCCCGGAAATCTAGGTCACGGGATTCCGGGATTGAGCAGAATAAAACCTATGCTATGACAAAGCACATGTGCATGCCAAATGGTATGCCGTGATGTGGGAATAGCGGATAGAGGGAACTGCCAAAAGTCGGTTTACTTGCAATATATCATAATTGGCAAGTCAACTTAAAGTTTATTCCGCTTTGTGCACAAATTTTTGACGGCAACGTTGAGAGCAATAGGGAAAACTTGCGAATTCCTGATTTTTGCACTTTCAATCTGCGATTTCTTGAGATTCGGGATTGGTAGAGTGAAGATTTGGGATTAGAGCCTGTCTATAAAATCCCGACGTTTCTTGATCCAAGGATTCAGGATTACAAGCTCTGACTCATGATCGAAATTCAAAAAATATGAGCAAACCAGCTATAGTTACAAGTAAAATGGCAAGATAATCAAAATCACAACTATTTCCTCAATGCATTGCACGAGCGCATTGAGATTCCAAAATCCCTAGCTCGTGATTGTACGATTGAAGAATATTTTACATGCTTTTTTACCGCAAGCTAAGTTGATGCTGTGAATAGAACAAATTAATCCCGGTGGTGAGTTAACCAGAGGCTAATCTGTAAGCAAAAACTGAAAAATGAATTTGGGCTAATGAAAAATTTGCCTCCTAACGATCTCAATCCCGAGGATTAGCTGTATTCCTAATCCCGGTATTGTATACAGGCCTGCATCGCAAATACTCATCTTCAAATTGGTCATGCTTTCATATATTGTTAGCTTTGTCAAGTGACAAGCTCAAATATAAGTTTCGACCTTTATTCAAAATGCCTCATATAGATTATTGAAAACGAAATGTTGACGATTATGTTGAAGCATCTATCGTGTTTGGGTTTCTCGTGGTAGGTTTGTCTTCGCCAATTAATTTTGCTTTATACGGAATACAGCTACATTGTTAATTTCTCAATCCCGGGATTTCGACCCTCTGATCCCGAGATTGACAAACCCGTAATTAGCCCCAATCCCGGGATTGGAATACCTGGTTGAGCGTCTGATCTTTAGACGGAAAGCTGTGGACAGCCATCACGAGAAGCTATCGAATTTAATTGAGATCTAATGAATGATGACACTTTTTCATTTTTATAAATGTTGGTAAATCATTTTTGAGCATGCGCCGAAGGCCTCGCAGGTATGGGGAAGACGCCACTGAACACTGGTTCAAAATTTGAAAAAATCATAAAATCATAAAATGGATAGTAGAATACTATTATATCATTGTGCAAAAAGGTTTTGCATTACATCGATTGAAATAATTGACATCCTGAAATTCTTCAAATAGTCCAGCTGTTTCTAATCTTCTGATCAGGGCTGCACACGCATCCTTCTTTTATATTCTACATCGACGCTCATGTATACATGTACATGGCCTATTTCATGACTAAATCTATATCGGCACCTCAACCTCATTTTCCATTTGATATATGGCCCGACTAACGATGCAAGTGAACTCAAATGTAGACATAGGCTACAGTATGTACTAGATCTTGACGAAGGAAAAAATATTGACGACATTGTGCATTGTTGTAATACACTTTCATCAAATGATACAGTGATACAATATTTCCATAAATCGTAATCTTTTCGCCCCAACATTTTCTATCTCTCATTTTTGAACTGTAAACCTTCCCGTTTGAAATAAAAAAACGGCAGTACTTTCTTTGCTTTTATAGAATTTATTGAGTATTTCAGTAAGTAAATCCTGGTAGACAGTGCGTTTCTTATCGATTTGCTACATTTATTAAACTCTCACTGTATCTGGTTGTTGCAATGACTCACATTGTCTGGCAATCAAGCGATGCCCTTTTATCACTGCACATGTAAATGTCACATGCGAGATTGCAATAGATATCCCACTATTACCAACAAATTTTGAGATTTACCAGTCTTTTAAAAAATAGAATTTAACCTCTGGTAATACCAGCATTCCACTGATAAGATACCAGTTTGTCAGTGGTAGTAGCTCTATGAAATAGGCCCCGGTTACCCACGGTGTACAAGACATTTTTGTAGGGCTGCTTAACTTTGGCCTGATGACGCACGAAAATTACTGACTATTTCCTGACTATGCACGAAAATTCGCCTTTTAATTTTGTGATTTTTATTTGGAATAAAAGTCGGATTCGCGAAACTCTTTTTTCTTATAAACGATACCGAATTCCAACATGTTTCAAACTTGATACCGAAAAGATATATCTTGTACATCCGCCACAATATAAGTCATCGCAAACGACAAGTTGATTGGAACCATAGAAATCAAACGTAAGCGCTTCTTTGGACAATTTCCGTTTTTATAGAATTTAATATCTAAGTTTCCAATTACATTCGCGAACTGCAGTTCACGTTTGTATGAGAAAAATGCACCTTCTGCATTCGACAGCATAGAGATTGAATACTTTGTCCATGAAAGCAAATAAATAAATTTCCGAAATGTCGAGCAGATTCTTCTTGTGGACTACTCGGAAAATTATGAAAACAAACAGCAAGGCGAGGTTCAAAGTGCTTGCTTTGGACATATACAGTTCAGCATATTCAGCCACATATTCAATCAATATTCTACCACATAATCTACACTAACTCGTTCACACTCTATGCGAGAAATGTCACTAATGGATCTATGATATTATGTATTGGACTAACGTTGTACGATAGGTTAATAGGCAAAATCGGTCTGAGTGTAAAGTTATGAGAGATGTTATCTTATTGATTTGGAAATGCATTTCACTGACATTCAGTAGTTCATTGCATAAGTTGAATGCTTAAAACGGATAATTGTAGGATGTTCAATGCTTATTTGTATCCTTCAAACTGGTTTAAGAATTTTTCCAAAATGAATCTTATCGAATGGGCATCAAATCATCAGACGAGTGAAAGACTGTCAAATGCTCTGTTTTATTCAACCACAATGTGATAATGTAGTAAAATTTTATCATTTCTTCATGATGCCTTCTGACATTTGTGCACCAAAAAAATGCTCTTTTATTTAGATAAATTTTGCTCGAATATGGTTGTACAGTACTATAGGAAAAATATGCCCAAATTATTTATTATCTTCTTGCCAATGCTGTGATGACACATTGAAGCAAACATGTTGCATACACGTTATGAAAGCATTACTACGCGTGACAAATTTCAAGTATTCGTGATGTTTGCAATCACTGCATCTCTGATGATGGCTGATATATCATAAATTTTTTAATTTTTCTCGAAATCAATTATTATAAAATTTATGTCGTCACAATTAAATGTCGTCTCACTGTAATGAAGTTCATGAAACAATTTTTATGTCACAAGTTATCAAAAAAATATATAGGTCATTAGCCATGAGTAGCTTATCGATTCTTCTAGTATTGAACATCAGCAAAATTGACTAAAAGTGATCTGGGGGCGTGACGTCCGTCCAATAACAATAACATAGTTGACCAGTTTGCGAGTCAGTCGACCATCGACCGTTAAGAAGGCGCTGGACACCGAAGGCCCGTCACGCTGTGCGATCGAAGTGTAATTTACCACTTTTTACTTTTGACCAATAAATTAGATCGAGTCAGAAAATCTTTTAATTAACCTGTAAAATGCAATAGCAATGATAATAATAATAATAATAATGATAATAATAAAGTGTGTATTTGATGAAATAAACACTGTAAACTGTAACGCCAAATATCAGTTAAAATTATCTGCTAAAATAAGTTTCACGTTTTTTTTTACAGTCTGAACTGTAAATATGTACAAAAAGACATTTGTTCCATCTGTTATGAACGGATTTTAGCTGTTGCGTCATCACTCTTCATGTAATGACGTCATCATTTTACCAGATATTAACGGATATTTTCTGTGAAGTTTAACGGTTATTTTAGCGGTTTTTGACGGTGCAGCGTCTACAGTGAAGATCGAATCATTTCCCAAACTTTTAGGAAATTATTAATTATTTTCGATGTAAATATTATGTACTCCTAGTAAACCACAAAAAAATCAGAGAAACAAATCATGTCCACCAAAAAATGCTGCGGTATTTTAATGCAATCATGTCATGTAGATATCACATGCAAATATCCTTCAATTGTATACAGGATGAAGAGTAAGTTTGTATTTTTCGAAACCGACCAGGTGCCATATCTGGCTGTATGTGGCATCAATCTGTGCCTCTGCTAGGCCCACTAAGTGCACCATTCGCTCGTCATGACCAATTAAGTGTCAGTAGATTGGGACGAAGACTTCTAGCGATCTTATCATGGCTGCCTTGTAGACGCTGATGACATTTTCAACTATATTGCATAAGTGAATGTCGTGGCAACACTTTGATCACTTGTGAATGAGCAAGAACGGATTCAGCGAAAGCCCGGTTTGCCTGTGAGCAGTAGCGTTGTCAAAGATCAAAGCTGCATCACTAGCAATCAGCAAAGAAAGTTGTTGTAAAAATTCTATGAATTCGTGCTTTTTCATTCCTCCTTCCATTATCTCATGATGCACCAAACCGCGTAAATTAGAGATGGCGAAACAGATGGTAAAATTTTTTCCCCTTCTACCGCTTACCACTCGAACTGCTTGTTGGCCCGAGGGCGCTCGATCACGAGTTCGGGCACATTACAAATTTATACCAATTTCGTCGATATATATCAGCTCCTCCCTCTGAATACCATCATTCATAAGCCTGTTAGCGAGTTCCCGCCTCTGTAACTTGGTACTCTCACGATTTCTTTCAGATCGTCTTCTAACTGTTTCATGAAAATAAGTTTCCCAATTACCGCTGAATTAAGCGTAGTCCTTCGAATTATCGGCTTCGTAGGCTCTCTTGCTCGCAACTCGTTATTTATTTGATCAACAGTATAACTAGAATGTTCATCTATTATGTCAGCTACCGTTCTTGAAATGCTGAGATAGCTTATATATCTTAGCAAGAGGAAGAACAACAGTGCGCAGTGTTCATCATGTGGTTCCAAAATTGTGAGGTCGCGGGAATTGAAATTTCGTGGCCTAAAAAGATTTATCATTAACTTGAATTACCTAATTTTCGTCACTCTTTCACACTTTCTCAGCATTAGGAAGTGCATTGGTCATTTTATGTGTAGTCGTGATTTTCAAGTGGATAAAGAAATTAAGTGTTTGAATTGAATTGATAAATGGAATATTGAATAATGTTCTCTTAATTGGATTAATTATACTGAAAGTTTGAAATATGTTTTATTCCATTTTCGAAGGTGACTAAGATAGCAGATTAAATGAATTAATTATCATTTCAGACTTAACATTAAATATCAACTTGATCGAAATTAGGTCATTTCGGTGCACCGGTGCGAGAACCGGTGTTAGCTTTGCGCGATGCACCGCGCAAAGGTCTAGTTTTAACCGTAGAACTGTTCTCAATCTCATTGGTAAATTGGACACGTAGGTCCATGTTTTCGTTCGCACGGATTTGTAAAACGCAAGACGCTGTGTTTTATGGCTGTTGTCTTCGTAGAGCTGATGGTGATAACACTTGCTTTCAAGTGCATCATGATATGAGCGCCATATCACAGCAGCTCACCAACGTCCGTTCGCATTCAAGAAACTGATAAACCATAAAACAAGGTAAAATCGCAAAATTTCTTAGTTCTACATGCTTTTATTTGAATAGGCGAAATCAATGATGTGCACAGAAACAAGACATCGCATTAGAGGTCGTTAAGTCGACTAGTTTTGTCCTTTTAGAGGAAAATGGAATAGCTTATAATGACTCAGATTTTCACATGTCATTATTTTCTTTATTTCAGTGACTTTCTATAATTGAATCAAGTAATAAACGCAAGGGCATGGCCCCTTTTTGTGTCTCCTTCAACCCCATGTATTTTGACGAGGTGTTCCCATGGAGCGATGGATTACATGCAGTGCTTCTTTTGATTGAGGGTTGTCGGGCCAACGCAACATAATCATCACCACGTTCGTGTGCGACAATAAACTTATGTTTATCCTCATCGCTTATCCGTCGCTAAGTTGCCATAACTTTATTTGAAATGACAACGTGGCATTTGGCTTCAAAATTTTTATAGCTGAAGCTACAGATTGCCAGTTAATGAGATGAAATCACTTCAGATTTTGTTTACTTTATGCTGATGATTCGACAAATTGTTCTTCAAATGGAAGTGTTCGCCTCATTTCGGTAATTCTGCAGCTGAAATGTCATAATTAACTCGAAATGTTTACGTTGCAAATGTAAATGGCATTATGTTCTTGAATGATCAATATTTAACATGAAACGGATGAGCATCTTCTTGGCCCATAGAACTTATAGAACATGCGTAATATTATTCATCATAACGAGGCAAAAAGTATGAGTATCATATAACATAATTACTCGACCATATTTCCTGAACTACAGAAGTTGCAAATCAACTGAAAACTCAAAATTCTTTTCAATAGAGGTGAAAATCCAAAATGTCGAAAAACTTTGGTCGCAATTTTTTTTCGTCTGGCTCTTGTGGCTAAAATATTGGGTTTACTAAAAAACAGCTACCACTCAGAGAAAGCCAACACAAATTTAGGAAGAGTCACTGAAGGAGACCATCAAACAATAGTTCCGGCGTGATATTAAAAAATTCCGAGGGGGGACATAATGTCCCCCATGCCCCCCTAAGACAAATAGGGTTAAAAGTTGAAATTGAAAACATAAAATAATGGCGTGACGACTACTTACTTACTGTACTTACTATTTGTTCCTAGAAACAATGATGCTAATTTCAATTATGAAGGAAATTTTCTAATCGATGCCGTTGAAGCTATTGCAATTCTGGATACCCGCACTCTACCCACGAACTTGCCATAAAACGGATATTTTGTTCATTTTTCTTGTCAGATCGTGGCTAAAAGCTTGTCACCACTAGCCACCACAAGACGCCGCAAAATTTGACCAACCGCAGTGCAACTAGGAGGCAACCAATTAGAGGCAAACATTATTCTGATGGTCACGAAATCTCTCAGTTTGGATTGTTCACCTTCGTTGACATGTCTCGAGACAACTTTCCTAGCCTGGCTAGCCTTTCAAAATGACCTGTCTTTTATACTTCACTCCTGACTATCCTTATTTTTTGATTTTCTGCTTTTCAGAGCGTTGTACTCATCTGGACACAGAAAGGGAGCAAGCTCTCAATACTTTCACATACCGTGGAGAAGTGGAAAGTTCAGCAATGTACAGAAATAATTGCTCTATCATGTTTAGAACAACCGACCTTTCTGTAAGTTCATTTCAATTGGACTACAAAGCCTGACATTATATTTAATCTTCTGAATATTATCGGAGATTAAGTTGTAGGCCTACAATTTGATGTGTCTTGGCGGATTTTAGCTAATATTTCATAGCAGTTTGATTACAATTTTAAAATTAATGCAACAGAGTTCATCCCCACTAAAACGAGAGAGAGATAGAGGGTAAATAATGCCAAGGCAGACTCTATAACAAATGCTTCTTGATTCTGAAAATCAAAATAACCGTGAATCTTTACAAAATGCACTGACAAGGAGTATCTAATCACTGTCAGCCGCTGCAAGACGCCATCGTGTAGGTGCCGCTGTGATGACAACTCATGTCCTCGACGTAACATTGTTTTCAATGTTCATATCCTCTGTTATCATTATTCTTTGGAAGAGCCATGGATGCATGATATAACCTATGTCGTTGGGAGCATCCATGAAGAATAAAGAATGACGCCATCAAAGAGGTTTTATTATCTTATTTTCGATTATGCATTGCATATCTTTGTTCCTCACTTTTATGCCATAATATCACAAAATCGTATTTAGGTAGTTGAAAAAAAATAGTTAATTAGCCATAAATAAATAAATTATTACTGCAAAGAAAACCTCTTAATACCAACCCAAATTACGAGTATCTTAATATTAAAAAAGTTATTAATAATTCAAAAGACTGGAATTGTCTGCTTACCTGACAAGGGTCTGAAGTCCTAATGACTTGATAATTCAAGCAGAATCGTTAATAAACGTTATTATGTAATTGTGACTAGAGGCATGGATTCCTTTATAGTAGCGGCCGGGATGGGAAACTGTGAAATTTCTCTCATCGCGGCTATACGCAAGGAGGGTCACTTTTGGAGAAGCAGATTTTCCCTCAAACCTGTGCGTCATCGCGAAACAGAGAGAACCTCTGACCAAGTGATAAACATTGAAACCTATAGCCTGTTGGTCAGTGGCCAAATCAAAGGGAGGAACAAGCAAAATAAATAAACAATGTTCCCGTTCTACAACACATTACGGTTGAAAATCAGGAATTATGAGACGAGAAGTCGATAAGATATACGTTTACATGCCTTCCTTTCCTTAGTCACATTTTATACTTCGCGTATGTGAAGGTTTGACGACGCCTAACGTGTGCTCAGCTCCAAATTGCAATTTTTTTATAAAAGTGTTCTGCGACATCAGTCTCCTGGAGTATCTCTTCAACTTCATAAACTTTCGAAGAGCGATGTTTTTGATGAATTGTACCGAAGAGTACGTCATCAAGATGACGGATTTACGCGGGATAAAGAAAAGAATGCTTTTTTGTGCTCCAAACGTTTTAGAAACGACGACTTCATTATTGAACGCGAGTATTCTAACAATTCAAGAAAACAGCAAGAAGGTAATATTCGAGGAAGGCGAGATGAGTTCGCTGGTTATAAATATTTAGGCTACATAAATTTGATTTTGTGAAGCTTGTCACAATTTACCTACCGCATGAAATGTTTTTTAAAAAACTTTCTAGGCATGAATTAAATATATTTTTGCACATAGGTCTACAACAAAAGTAATGCAATGAATATGAGGATGTGTCTGTGTCTGTGGCATCTTCCGAAGCTCGAAGAGGTGCATTAAAGCCAGAATTATTAGAGGCATCTGACATGTTGCGACACAATAAAACGTTCTTCTGAACTTCCCTTATTTGTTCTATCCGGCTTTTGTTTTTGAAGGTATTTGTTGTGATAAATATGCTCTTTCTTCGATCGCATTATCATGGAAACGTCACAGTATGATTTATGATGATTTATGTCACAGTTCAAAGTAATACTAATGCGTGACATTTTGTATTGTTTTTCTATATGATATTATGCTTGCTTCGTAGTCTAAATATAAAGAAAAACCGCTTCTCTGAAAAATTGTTATAGCAGTGATGCAAATGTAATCACTTGAATGTATGAATACGGATTTTAGGAACCACTATGGTAAGAAGCAGAAGAAGAATAGAAAATGGTTTTGTTGAATTATTTTAAGTCTACTTTATTTTTTAAAGCATCTTAATTTATATTGATGCATTTCGTAGGATTATTTCAACTTGTGCATTGTCCATGCTAGGTGTCAGGATAGCTCAGTTGGTTAAGGGCCGCGCTGTCCTATCCCTAGCTTCTAGCATGGCTTCGTGCCTTGGGTTGGGCAGGGAGGAGTAAAAAATGCGCGAGAAGAAAGTTGAGATAAGATGAGCAATTAATAACAGAATGTCCCTTTTAGATATTATCAAGATAATTTTGCTTATACTGGAAGATGCTGTAACTTAGCTACAACAAGTAATGAAGGTTAGATCTCAATTATAGACAAAATCATGTACCGCAACTTTAAAGTTATACAGTTTAGTTTAGGTCTATAGGCTGTAGCAGGCTTGTGCCTGCTTAAACATATCTTTTTTGTATAAACATACAAACTTATCCTTGCATAGAAAGTCTACACATTGGTTACTTTTATAAGTACCAGTCATTCTAGGCTTATATTTTTGCGCGAATTTAGATCAGCTCTTTTGTTACGTTCTTAAACCTTGCAAGATAGGCCTAATGCTTTCATTTACTAAGTTTCCATCTTTACTTTCCTCTCTTCATCTGCCTATTGCTTATCTTATCATTTTGCTTTTATGCTTAGACTACAACTGCCTGTGAATACGCCTAAACTTTCATGAAAAGTTTATTGACTGGACCGCTTATAACATGCAATTTTTCAGAATCAAATTCAGACGGCCTATGCCTATACTGACAGTTTTACATGCATTTTTATGTAACTGAGTTAACTGAGTTTTAGCGAATTATTTTACTGAGTTAAACTCAGTATACCGAGTTTCACTTAACTTGGTTAATTTCCGGTAAACTCGGTCAACTTAGCTTTAACTGAGTTTCTTGAAAAATCGTTCGTGAAAGATCTTTACATGCATGTTGCAGCAACTTGCAGTCATTAAACATTAATGGGGCTTACAATATTGCTACAATTACGACATTTTTGGCCAAAGTCAGATAAACTTTTCAAAAATCTATCATGGAATTATGAAATATACTGTCGCTTCGAGCGCTAGATTTTTCAGGGGCATCGCAGTCTGTGATGAACATGAATCATGCATTTCTCATCCAAGGAAAATATCTACCGTAGGTCCACTAATAGAACCCGGGGTCTCTGATATAGAACCCGGGTCAGACTCCGAAGCATTTTATGAACCCTGTAGACCGTAGATAAACATTCCTTTACTGCCGTACGATTGTTCATGTACCCGTATGCGTGGTAAGTATTAACTCATTAAACGCGGCTGTGATTTCTTTGCGTACTTCGAATTATATCAAGAAACATAGCTTGAAACATTAAGAAGCATGAATAATTTCACATGTAGAATGGATATGATTTATTTCGGATCGAATTCGAAGATGGCATA
>CAJQUW010003496.1:0-82954 GCA_907163375.1 Prostheceraeus crozeri
TTATACAGAGCGTTATGTTAATAACCATTCACTATTCCAAAATATATCAAATCCCAAAATTCCTGCTATTTAAAAGGGCATCAAAATTCGGTATAACCACCTTGTCGATGTATTGACCTTCCACTTCAAATGCCAGATGCTGAAATATGGCATTTTGCACATCATTTTATCTGATGCAAAGCATAGTTGGAATAGGCTTGCAAAATCAATGCTATTCAGATAAATGTTCATTCAATTAGGCTACTATTTGCTTTTGTTCATCTTCCGTGAGATAAATGAAATCCTGTTCACCGTTATTCACCGACTGACAATTGCTATTATGCAGCTTGCAAACTGACGCATCCTCATCAAGGTTCTACTAGAAATGCTTTCTATCTCTAAACATTTGAATCTGGATAATTATGTAAAATGTACCATAGTATGGTGACCTGTCATGTTTCATAATGGAAAAATATCAATCAAAAATATGTGAAATATCAAGATGCAGATTCCAAGATATCCGTGTACAGAGGTAATTAAGGAAATCAATAACCTCATCTGAAATATAGGCCTATCTATAGCATGTATTATAACAGACAATGGATGATTTATTTCGGTCATATAATGTAGAACTTACTAGCCTCAGGCCTAGCGGCCATCGGTTAATAAGTTATATATTGACCTCAAAAAATGTCAAAATCCGGCTGGCATCAAGCTATCATGCTCTGCTTACAACGGCAAAAATTGAACAAACATATTGATTGCATCAATAGATTGCACTAAAACAGTGTTAGTGCCCAGGTCCCCACCGGTCTCGAACCTGAAACGACTACGACTTTTATTACGCTATGGGCACAACTTTTTATTGTAATGCAATGTCATTACACTGTTATGTCAAGCTTAGATGAGACGATTGATTCAGTTATACAACCCACGCGGGAATGGGCTGATATTCAAAATCGCTTGCAAACCGTAAATTTGATTCAAACAACACCCATTGAACATCAACAGCAAGATCTTCCAGTTACTGAAATGAGATGGAGAAATTATGCTGGTGAAAATGCACTGTAAATTGCTCAATACCAATCACATACGAAGGATGCATACCAAAATATTTTTTTGGTATATGTCTGTATGATCTTGGTATATATTTGTATGCTTTATGCATGTTATTTCAAGTGTGGTATGCTTTACATACTAAAGCCATACCAGCACAATGTTAAAAGAAAGCATCAATCATATCCAAAGTATGTTGAGTTAAGGCTTTTTGTCAATAAAGATCACACTAATGCTACAACTAACTACTGCTTGTAAGTAGTGAGATAATGACATTTTATAGTCAAACTAACAATACTGAATTCGATTTCAATACATGTAAGTCCGAGGCATTTCATAAGTAATCAATAAGTATTTGACCATCAACAATTATGCATCATGTAATTTTGGAACTAAGCATATTATCAATCCAAAATATAGACACATTATAATTCATGAACGCAAAAATAGTTATGTTTGAGATATATAAGTCAACATGGTTGCTGAAAAGTTATCGTTTTATTGAAATGATGTTTATCAATTTAGTTCAAGGAAATGAGCTAATTCCACAACAAATCTAATCTAGTTAAATACCGCACTTTCACAAAGAAATATTCACGGCTGGTATTACTGGAAAAAAGTTATTTGTAAGTAGTATGTAGTATAACATATTTTTGCCATATGACATAAAGATATTCATACGAAAGACATACGAAACACATACCAATTTGCATCGGATCTCGTATATAAAACATACCAAGAATTCGTATTTCAACGTAAAACAGCCAATCACAGTTAGCATAGTTCGTATCGTTCACATACCAATCACATACGAAAGCAAATGGCCATTCGTATGAAAAACATACCAGATTTCTTTATATATACCAGAATCTCGTATCAAATGTTGGTTTCAAATTGTATGTAAACTTGGTATGTGTTTGTATGTAATTTTCGTATCCAGCGATTTACAGTGTGAAATCAAAATTTCTCTCCGTAAAGCATACAATGAAATTTCAAGGTGGAGAAAGATTATATTTGAACCTCCTAGAGGCAAAGCTGGAATCGCTTTCGTAAAAGAAATTGCGAGAGCAATTTTTATCTACTTTAGAAAATTTTTATAATCTTTTTTAGAAGGAATTTAGTTGTTTATAAAACGGCATGGCAAAATCTTGAAATGCTACTTTTACATGTCATTGTCCCATTGATGCTCCAGAAATCGAGTTATAAATCAAAACCAAGAGACAAAGCAAAATATCTATCATCAAGATTAGTGAGATGGAAAAATGGAATTCTTGCATCGTTGTTATCAGAAGCAAATGCGACGCAAAAAAATGATTACTGATCAAAAGAAATGTCAAAGGTGCAAGTAAAGAGAAACAGTACTGCCGATTGATGATGAAAGGACAAGTTTCACAAGCAATGAGATATGTAAACGCTGATGATTCAGTGAACGGAATTCATATGAGTGATGAAGTTAAGTCATGTTTACTTGAAAAGCCTCCGCGAAGTAAAGACGCCAATGCGACGACGCTATTGTCTAGAACTGAACGGTCATGTGAGACAGTGATATTCGAAGAAATTGACGCGAAAATGGTTCAGAGTGCAATGATCAATGTTCAGGGATCTGGAGGTCCGACTCAAGTTAACGCAGATTGTTGGCGCACATTATTAGGCCTCAGCCACACTGCGAGCTTTTCCAAGCTTTTCCGAGCAAAGCGTTGTGACATTCTGTGTATCTCTGTTCTGTCTTTGTCATTACGGCTGTACTCCTCATGAAGAGAGGTCGCGAAAGCGCTCAGGAGTCTACAAAATATAATTCCATCAAAATGACGGCGATATTTTGTGTATTTAAATTGATTGGACCAACCTCATGCTTCAAAGCGTTTTGCAGCAAATATAAAGTCATCATTATAGCGGTTGTAGACTGCCACACAGCGAGCAAAGCAAACGAGAGCGATTGATAGCTTGCGGACATGCGCTTGCTCGAGACGCTCGGGACGTCGTGTTTCTGCTTTCAGTGTGGCTGAGGCCTTATGCTCTAGACTTTTCAAAGATGCATCAAAGCAATTATATCAGGCTATTGCTGACATGGCAAAGCGATTGTGCACTGAAGAAGTTGATCCTGATTATTTGAAATAATACCTTTCGTGTAGGTTGATAGCTCTTGATAAGAATCGTGGAGGAGTATGTAAAATACTTCGACGAGTCATCGGCAAAATGGTAACTTGGATATTGAAAAGTGATATTCAAGAGGCTGCTGGTTCTCTGCAGACATGCATTAGGTTATATTCAGGCATAGAAGCAGCAATTCATTTGACAAAAGAAATCTTTGAAAGAGATGAAACAGAATCAATTTTACTATGTGGTTGCAAAGAATGCATTCAATTGCAGTAACAGAAAAGTTGCCTTACACAACATTCAACAGATATGTCCACCCATTTATGCTTATTTCAAGAACTCTTACCAAAATATTGCGAAATTGTACATCAATGATCCAAAAAGTGATGAAAATTACATAACATCTGAAGAAGGTTGCACTCAAGGCGATCCTTGTGCGATGCCTTTCTACGCTTTAGGCGTAACTCCGCTTATTCATCAACTATCGCAATTACCAGATAAATGCCATCAGATTTGGTATGCTGATGACAGTTGTTCCTTAGGTGAGCTACAAAAGATAAATGGATGGTGAAAACTTTTGTGTCAACGCGGCCCTGCTTATGGATATTTCCCAAATGAAGCAAAAACAGTGCTCATTGTGAAGAATGCGAATCAGCTTTCAAAAGCAGAGACTATTTTTGGTAAATATGGACTAAGATTACAACAGATGGTGACAGGCACTTAGGGGCAGCTATTGGAAGCATTGGTCATAAAGAATCATTCGTTAAAATGAAGGTAGAAAGGTGGGTTCAGGATGTTGAGCTTCTGTCAGTAATTGCTAATGAAGAACTACAAGTTGCATTATCCAGATTTGCAAGAGGTTTATGCCATCGGTGGTCATTTATACAACGAACGATTCCGGGCATAAGAGATCTACTTCAACAAAGCTTTAGGATGCAGGTTTCTTCGATTTTAGGAGGTGACAGTTTACTTTAAAGTAATTACTTTAAAAGCATTGCATCTCTAATTGCAATGAGAGTTTTTGACAAATATGCTGAAGTCTTGTGTCACCTCAGAACAAAAATCTCATTCGCAATAGTGAAAAGCTGTTTGGTGGGTCTTAGGAGACACAGGGGTCAAATTGTAAGCAAACTTTCGTTATCTCAAATTCTCTTTAACTGGATTCCTTCATAATTTCCACTCAATAGTACCATCTGCATATAGTGCTTATGTTTAAACTTACTTATATATAGTCTTCATTCATCTGAGTAGCTGTATATAATTAGGGTCTCAAGTCAGGACGGAATTCTTACAGAATGTTCTCAAAATGGTCTTCTTGGACTGTACCGGGAAAGCAGAAAAAAGTTCAAACATTAATGGCTACGATCGCGTCTTACGAAATGAATATTTAAAATGCTGCAGTATTTGCATGTAGCCTAAGTCATTTTTACAGGGTCCAAAAGATGTCTAACTTAAATATTTATCCAGAAGGTCAATTTATCCCCAAGGATCATCGCCCCAAATTATTCAAAAATGGCGTTTATTACAGCAGCCAAACAAAAAGAAATGAACACTTCTTTGAGACATACTTTTAAACTTTTTAATCAATATGCCACTTGGATCTCCAGTACAACCAAAAAATGATTAACTGAATTTTTACCATATGAGGCAGATTTCGTCCCCTTATGGCGAAACTTGGTCCTGGTTCTTGAAATACTTGATAAATTTGTTAATGGGTTTAGTAATCGCTTTTTCATGAATTTCTGACATGCTCACATGATATCTTTGACATGACTTCTGATATGATATCTTAAGCCCACTAGAAGGTCAATTAAATTACCTTTTTCAGATGTACTTTTACAAAACCGCGAAATGACGTTTCGACTATTTTGAAATGATTTGAGACATCGATCAAAATATGACTTCATATCAGTGACCCATAATGACCTATGAAAACACATTGAATGAATTGCACAAACTTCATCAACCCGACTCATAAATGTGATGCGCGCATGTGAACGAAAATAATTCTGCAAATTTTGTGAAGCTTTCAGGATAGCATTTTGTTTTTTTATGCCATAATACCAATATAATCATTAAACGATGTTGTTAAGGTCATTTGTATTCTTTGACAATGAACTGAGGAACTAGATTTCGCATTTAAATTAGACTAATGATACAGAATTTGATGAGTCGTTATGTTATTTGCTTTAGTTGTATTCAGATTGTAAATATTGGCATCCAGATTTCTCTAAGATTATGCAGTATATCATAATAACATAATTCATGTTGAAACTGGTAGTTAGACAACTTTCTTAAACGCTTGATTTTACGTACGTATGCCTGTTCTACATTGGTTTTGGCTCCGCTCCGCTGTTTGGTAAAGGAGATTTGGATGGATGAGGGTGGCGGAGATTCGATGACTATCGTGAAAATGCTATTAAGTAAAAAGTAATTTAATGTTTTTCTTTCATTGAGTGCGTTCTCAAAATTGTCGCCATAGGTTGAGCAATGTACATGTAATACCACTTTTCTCGCACATTGCAAGAATTTGCACAAATATGGACAGCAGGCTTGAAAGTCATAAAAGATTACTCCTACATGCATAGAGCACAGAATAGACTACTCGGATAATTGTGAAAATTGTCTTTTGTTAATATGCTGGTTTGTTCGACGTTGCACTAACAGCTCATTGCAGACAACTTGGAAAGTTATGCCAATTTGACTTTCATTATGAAATTTGGCAATTTGATCTATCGTTTATTTCATTTCATTATTTTGTTAATTGCATTTACGACATGTTTTAAGATGCTTCGGTGGACAATTGATCATAATTGCCATGACAACTTATGTGTGGTGGTGAGGGTCTCATCCTGCCAATTGAATCAATCGCCTTTAACTGTTGTAGCTCAGTTGAGAGAGCAAAGGTCTACTTAACTTCGGTCGTAGGTTCGAATCCTCCCAGTCGCACATCTTTTGCATGAAAATTTGATCTTTCGTTTATTTCATTTCATTCTATTGTTTATTTCCCGATTTTCCAATTATGCTAATTACAGTCGATGTCATACATTAGGCTTTTCATCACAATTTTGCAATTTTTTGAAAGGTCTTTGAATATTTTTGAAAGTCTTCACAAAAATCACATTATTTTATGCTTATTTTGTCTTACCATAATAGTTCAGGTCATCCATATAGTTCTAGATGCATCAGAGGAGTGCCATCCGCTGAGGCGGAGGCACACACGATAAGCCACAAGCCGTAAGCAGAATTCCAACACTTTCGTTTCAATGAGAGCTGGCATACAGAATATGCCAGAAGTCATAAGCCATCAGCCATAAGCCTTGGATTACGAAGGCAAGCAGGATAAGCCATAAGTCATAAGCAATAAACCATCACCCGGTTTAGAATCATTGGGCGATTGTCTTCAATAGAACCGAAGTTGTGATACAACGCGTCAGTCTTCACGTTTAAGCTTTGCTATATTTTCTGCTCTTACAAAAATTAGAAAAATAATTTCTTTTGTCTGTCTGCTTGTATTACCCGTCATGAGAAAAATATTGACTTATGGATGATGCATAGAGTAGGAATATTAGGTAGAGTGGTAACTCCGCATTTATTAAATCCCCAATGTGTATACACTTTCAATTTTATTGAATGAACTCGTGGGAGATGCAGTCGGAATTGTTTCCAAATATGAGACATGCAAATTTTTGCAGTTTTGCAGAAATTACAGCGGGATCGATTGATCATTACAACATAAAGCAGAAGGAAATGATACTACTTTGCAGATCGTCCGTGACATGACAGCCCAGGAGAGGTAATGTTTGTTAAATTAACAACGCGATGACCTGCCATTGCTTTCATGCTCAACCTAAAGAGAATCTTCTTAAGCGTGATCATATCACAGGCAACCTGCCACTGGCAGTGCAAAATCACGTATGAAAGACCTTGATTTCAATTACCTTTGAAAGATGTAAATGGGTCCACATCACTATTCAGATTCAAGAAATGAAACATGAATTTAGTGAACCATAAAACCATGCTGGTGAAAATAGAATTAAAAACATGAAATTTCAGCCAAGAAAACACGAATGATATCGCGACTTTTTCATGAAGACTTCCATTATAATATAATTCATGAAATTCCTTTGATAATTAGCTTAATTTCCTCTCAGTTAGGATGCTTATTAGGAGATATTCATTCCTTTTGATATCCAACTTGTTTCATACTACTTATATAGGAGAGTCATCTCGGTAGTATATAAATTATCAAAATTTTGATCTTTTTAGAACTGCTCAAATAATGTTTTGGACCACGGGAACGTAATCTCCGCAAGAAACTGAATCTTTTCATATAATAATTTTCACTGTATGCAGATACCTTTTTGAGTCGAGACTCTACCTATCTATCCCTACTATATGGTTTTATCCCTCTTCCACTCTCAGGGGCAGTCGCCGGACTGTCGCTGAGATTGCACTGATTGGCCAAAATCTAACACGAGCCACACATGATAAGCAATGGCTTGTTGATGTCATCAACAACTCAGCCAATCTATCAATGTGCAGTTCACACGCGTCAGAAGAGCTCGGCGACGCCTTTCAGCTCGTCGCGGCCACTGCATGCAACCCACGGAGAAGCAATCCATCTCTGTGATTCAACCCGGGCGAAGACAGGGAATTCTTTACTTTAGTGACACTTACACACTCTGACTGGCTGATCACGGCGTGTCTGACAAACGCGTAGCTAATTATTTACATATGCATATCTTAACTTCTTCATTATTTCATATTATTTGAAAACATCAAAGTGACTTCTAGATTTGAACCCACCGGGTAATTTGCATACATTCTGCATGCTATAAGGTATACCGATGTCAAGGCTGACTTTAGCCCCGGAAACGGTTTGAAGCACGTTACACCACTGTTATATACTATATATCATATTCTATTATATACTATCATTCACTTCCCGGTGAAAAAAAACTGTCGGTCCATTGTCAGGAAGCCGACTCGGCTTATTGACGTCAAAGGTCCTAATTCCCCGACTATCTGCCGACGAATCGGTGAGCCGACAATTCCCCCGACTGTTTCGCCGACACATTACCGACAATTCCCCGACAGCCACCGACAATTCCCCGACAGCCTCCGACAATTCCCCGACAGCTGCCGCCGACAATTCCCCCGACAGCCGCCGACATCTAATTATATGTTCACATTCTTTTGATGAAATTAGTGATAGCCTTCTTGACGTTGTAGCAAAATATTGAAGAAATTTGCTGTTGATAGTGATGAATATTGTTGATCAAAGTCATCCTGCTACGAAATGCTCCAAGGATTAGCAGCAGAAAAACTCATGCTGCTAAAACTAAAACATTCGGAGGCAGTGACAAGAATAGCCCTACAATATTTATACATTATAAAAATACTGCTGATCAGTGTCATCCTGCTACGAAATGTTCCAAGGATTAACAGCAGAAAAACTCAATGCTGCTAAGACCAAAACATTCGGAGGCAGTGACAAATAATCGCACAAGAAATTATTTTAGCGACTCACCTCAAAAGTAAATGTCGGCCTATAGAACAGTAGTATGCTTCTCTGCCATCGGTTGTGCTGGCTTGGTAGTGTCCGGTCTCCATTGATGATATCTTTTTGAGAGACAACGACTTCGGTCTAAAATGCGCAGTAGATGCTTGATGCAAAAAAATATTGAATATTATTGACGCATAAAAAGAAGTTATAAAATTTAACATAATTAAAATAAATAGGAACATACATGTACATTTAACATAAAAAATAGGAAAATGACATGAGCTTTTATTCACTTCATGTAATTATGCTGCTTAAAATCAATAGCATTACATTAATTACCCGAACTGTTGTCACATTTATTTCCCGGTAAAAAATATTAAAACGACAAGAATCACCACATGTATTACATGAGCACTAGACAAGTTCCGATGAAAAATGTGTCATAAAACAAATTACGAAATTAGGATGATTACGAAGGACATAAAGTGCTCAGTCTGGAAATTTTCAAACGCAAATATGCAGCTGACGATCAGTATAAAAGAGGAAGTACAGGAATGACAAATAAATCCATATGAGAACATGATTGCGAGTGTGGACCAATAGCGCAACTTTGGAAATCTTTAAAGACAATTACAAACAGCTAACAATATTGAAAAATTAATATAGCAAATGCCTGTCCACTTGCAAACATGATTAAGAGGGTGGGTCAAGGCAAGTCAAGTCTAATTTGGATAATTAGTTTTGATTTATAAAAAGTCTTTTAAGATAATTATAAACAGCCAACAATCACGTAGAGATGATGCCTCTTTGGTTGGACACCCTAAATGAAAGTGAAAATAGGATTGCCGATATGATGCCAATTTATTAGATCATGAACCAATTTTATTTCAATTATACTGAGCGTAGCCATTTTCAGGGTATAAAAAATGAGAATGCATTGATGAAATTTTAAGCATTTATAAATGTACCTTTATGCATATTCTTCATTCGCATGTATATAAATGCCTAAAATTCCATCAAGGCATGCTCTGTTCAATTATCATTTTATACCCTGAAGATGACTGCGTTCTGTAGTTGAAATTAATCGAAATTGGTACGGAGGAATAAATCACATCATTAAGTTACACATGCATAAATTACATCAGATAATAATTCAGAAGTATGGTAATGCCAAATTAGCAACAATTTGGCATTCCCTTACTTTTGAATTATTATCTGATGTATATGTAACTCAATGATGTGATTTATTCAGCCGTTATTGACCAACTTCGAGGAATTGTATCAGAGTAACAGTATCAGTGTAAAAAAAAAGCAACGAACCAATGGAAGCATGATTACATTATAGCTTAATTGAGAATGTCAACATGGTCCCGTTTCCACAAAACGGACGATCCACTTTTTTACATGCAGGATTTTTACAGTTTTTATCGTCGTTGTGTTGTCACTAAACCAATTTTAGATAGATGAAGATTGCGACTACTCAAAAGTCATAATCATTCAGTAACTCGTCCGAAACGTTTAGCCTTGGTTCATCAGGCCAAGAGAGCCGATAGTGTAGGCCTAATCACTGCGGTATTTTCACTTTCACATAGAAGTTTTATAACATATTTCGAAACGAATACTTACTATCGCTTTAATGGTTGATTACTGCCTGACATCATTGATTATTGATCGCTCATTCTTGAGAAGAAAAACATGAGTTAAATTAGAAAAAAAATTATTAATAGACTTATTAAAAAATGGATAAACTTTTCTAATTATATATTATTATTCATATCTATAAACTTTATTAAACTACATCTTTATTTGCTGAGTTAAAAGCTAATAACTGTTAAACTCACTAAATAAGGATACTGAGTTTGCGATACCCGGACAATAACTACTTGAACAATTATATAAGATTTCATTATGGGTTAATAGTAAAATTAATTTTTGCCATTGTCAAAATGAAATCGTACGTCAAGTTGTACCCGTCCTTTGCTAAAGATAGTTGGGTCTCCAGTTATGTAAAGAGAAACTTCACTGTCAACACCTTTGACAGCATCGATAAAAGAAATACAGCTCTAACTCTCTTGGCATCGAAGCTGGAAACAAAAACAAATCTCGTCTCAAGTGTAATGGTCGCTCTGATAGAGATTTCGTTATTACCAAACGCTCGCGTAAATCAAAAACTATTTTAATGAAAATAAAGTTGTTCTAAGTATTGATTTTATTAGTGATAGTTTTTCTCGCAAAATTAATTATCGTATTCGTAAATATAAACTTAACATCAAATTCGCAAATTGAAGTAACATAAAATTATGTCATTTATTTCGAAACACGAATAATAATAATAAACACACTGATTGTTTTCTTTGTAGTATAACTTCTTGATCATAATAATTGCAATACTAGTTTTGTTGCTTATCCGTTTATTTGTCATTTTAGTTCTAATAGTTACATAGATGATCTTCACGCCCTTTTCGTTTGAGATTTGATGAACATCGCAATGTAGCCACCACCAGTGTGGTTCAATGTGCCCCACGCATGGGGCACATTGAGCCACTTTGGTAGAAATTTCAAAATTAAAATTGTGAGGAGATTAAATGTCACAAAAACGTTCAACAACTCAGAGATTACTAAGGATGTCCTCAACCTTTCATCCGAGTTTGATTTTGGTTCATTTGATTTAGTATATTCAAACTGATGAGAAAAGATCAAAAACATGTTCAATGTGCCCCATCCGCCCCTATAAAAGAATGGAGATGCAGCAAGTCCCCTGACTGATCGCTGTTTGAAATGTACCGCGAACTGTATTGAAGACTGACGTCAGTATATTGCTAACTTTGGATTGCCCTGTCAAAGCGAGTATCAACGAATTACAACTATAATTCGAAAATTGATTTGTACTTCGTTATGACTGCCTGGCATGATGTTTTTAAGTATTAATACACATGTCAACGGATTCTCATCGAAGATCGCACCCACAAACTGAAAGCTGTAGCAAATACGCGAGTGACTGCAACCAAAAGCAGCTTAACTTGAATTAATAGTGGCAGCTATTCGATGTAATCAATCAAGCAGATTTTTAAAGTCAATCACACATTTTCACTAAAAGTTGACGCATCTTGATGAACAATACGTCAAATAAAAGCCTAGGATTTGACTGTTCATCTCATACGGGTTTCATCTCTTCATCTATACGATTTCATGTTTAAAAATTATGATTTATGAAATGGGTTTTACTTCTGTAGAGGCACATTAGGTAATGAGTAGACGTGTAATATACTGTCATCAATTCATCATGAAAAATGCAAATTATCATATCATTCTAATAACATCAGGATAAACTTCTTAACGATGTAAAATGTGGAACGCCTTCATTTCTGAACAAATGTTGCCAGTGAAAGACCTATGCGTACAATAATAAAATTACTAAATCCTGCACAAATTATAACTAGCAACCGACGCAGAGAAATATTTATGGATCAGCTTACCTATTAGCATGATTGTTGGTTGTCACAGCAATGACTTACATTTTGCATAAATTAATCAATTCCGTTTCTGAGGAGATCGTGTCATTCGTTTCCAAGAGATAATAAAATCGATTGCCATGTATCCTGATTCCATCGATGTAGAAGTCAAATGACAAATCATGAAATATACGAATGAAACTTTGAAAGTGTGGAGACAATTTATTGTTAAATGATTGTGAAGAAAAATGAGATAACACTGCGCACTCGGAAGTCGTAATATATGTGTAATTTGTTGGGAGATTTATTGAAGGAAGCCAATCTAAGAGATCCTCGAAATCGGTGATATCATCGTTGGGAATTCGAATTATCAAGTTTCCATTCTTGTGTTCTCTCCTTCCATGCGAGCTGTTGCCGTTTATGCGTTTTCCACAAAAAGTTTGGTTTGGTTGATGAAGATGCCGAGGTATAGTAAGATGGAAAGTTGTTGAAAACACTGGGAACTGCCGAAGATTTGAGTTGCAATAGTTTCAATTCTTTTCTGGGACGCTTAGATGATCTTGAATTGTTGACTTGTCTTGACAAATCATTTTCGAGGAATTGCAGAGAACAAAGTCGCGAAGACAAGGTTGGAAGGAAGACGCTTCTTCGGCCAAAATTATCGACATCCTCTCGTTTAATTGCTCTGTCTTATCCATTTGTCGCGAAGAGTCTGGTCATGAGAAAATGCAAAAAACGAAATATGCACATTCGTTGAGTTATCTGATGTGCTTTTGTGCACTTGCTGTTTATTATCGTAGGACGTAGACTGATCTGCAGAAAGGCGCGCTGCTTTCCCAGTTAGGCGCACGCATAATATGTTTTGAGACAAGCTAACCAACTTGATGCTATAGCAACGCATCGATCAATCAGATGACGCTTGCCTCACATATTTGCATGCAGATTCGGCAGATCACTGTGAGGAAGAAGGACAAAGGCAGTATTATGACTGCCTGTGCACACACTGTTGTGCTGTCCTGCATGAAACTTCCCGTGAACAGCAGCTCAATGAATTGCCAATGAATTGCGCTTTGCGCGATCGAACAAAGAAATCTATCAGTCCTGAGTCTGTATAGAGTGTACACTATTCGTGAAATTTTAGGACTTGCATATCCCGGTGCTCTAGATATCTCACAATGGCTAGAAATAGAAGGTTGGAAGAAGTTCTTTCAAAAGGAATTACCTTAATTCACGGTCGTTCGGAGATAGCGAAAATAGACAGATAAATGGCTACCTAAAACAGCGCAACAATGTGTTCTCAGCAGGGTTTTCAACTGTCAAAAGAATTTTTTTCTTTAGTTTGCTTTCTCGTAGCGTTTGAGTACTAGCAACATTTTCTGCGCTGCAGCAAAGAATGTGTAACAGATTAATGCACCGATTAAAATCGGGCTGTTTTAATGTAGGATTGTATACACACATCTAATACATTAACATGCGTTTTTCTTCTTGTCAGGATGTTCTGTGAATTTCCATGTAATTCTATCTACATTTTGAATCACTCAAAAAGAAAATGCAAGTAACGGAGACAGAACTGTTGACCCATAGCTGTGGCTATATGTAGACATGCATTGATATCTTAACTTACCACATGCTGCCGGAAATCTGGTCCTGATATCTGGTATGATGAATTCTGTAATCCTTTTTGCAAGAGGTTGCCTTTTTGTCTTTCATCTGTGCCACTTGCAAAGAAGCAGAATGTGCTGACTATGCTCCTCGAGCGCAGCATGAGTCCTCTGTTGTAAATCACAGCAGTGTTTAAGTTGTATAGATCACACGAATTAGAGTGGACGAGTTTTGCCAATATTGGTCCAATCAGAGCTGCTGTCGGCATATAGGGAGAACATGCCGACACTTCCCGATTTTCTAATCATCATGTCGGTGCAGCCGTCACTTAGCCGATGGGTACCGACAACACCTATGTCGGCATTCACTCGGTGCGCCGACACGGTTGACAGCCGACACTGCCCGACTAATTGACGAGGCATCCCCGACGATTTTTTTTCACCGGCTTATTACCCTATAGGTTGCTGTTTTGAGCTCTTACCAGAGTTTCTGCTATATCTGCGTTCCGATACAAACAAGTTTATATTTCTGTCTGGAATGAAAGTAGTCAATTTGAAGTGGTGCGATCACTTCATAATACATACCGGGTATTTGTTCAAGATAGGAGAGTGATTCATAAAATTCTATTCGCGGAAGCTTGTGAGCGAGTGATAAACCAGAGCGCAAGCAATGACATCACACACTGCAGTGGGATACATAGAGATAGAAATAACCAACGATTTAGATCTAAGTGCAGCATGTGAGAGACAAATGAGGCACTACGTTAGTCAAGTAAGAATGAGGAAAGAATATACATACATTGCCAAATATAACATGAGATAATGAAGCAGTGATTAGGAACAAGGATTACAAGGACGAGTAAAAGTTAAATGAAAAAAAGGAGACAATCAGACAGGCACGCGGAACAGGGAAGGCTAGGGAGGGCTGAACCGCCTCCCCCACCCCTAGAAATTTCGCTTACTCGTAACTCACTTACTTGTAACGACTCCGAAACTTTCAGTCAGACACATTGATCTGGGAATATAATTCATCGATGGGCCATGTCAAACAAATAGAATACAAATACACGTATTTCCAAGACATTTCAGAACAACTTCCTTTTAATTGACATCCACTTACATGTGAATCTTGATTGCGTATTTAAATGAAGCAGTAGTGCTCAGTTCAGCGAGTTCTGAGATTCAGACCCCACACATTGATACAAAGCTCCACAGATTTTGTCTAATCTTCTGAGTTCAATGGTGGTTTGATGAACGGGAATTTTCACTAGGGCTGCGAGAACTTTTTGAGTGGGTGGAGAATCTCAATTTGCAATTGGAAAAAGGCAAAAGCAGCCTTTCAACGCATGTGCTAATCTGTACCGTGAATATCGTCAGAATGTTCAAATCGTCGCGATTCCATCAAATTTTAAGAATTTGCATCAGATTGTGATTTCTGCCACTACGACAATCTGACCAACTTGACCAAAAGATTTCAGCGACAACTTCAAAGCGATTATTAGGAGAAGTCAATCCAGTAAATGGTAAAACAGTACAAAGAGCAACCAATCAGACTTGATGACTGCAGCAGTCCTTGAAGCCTTGTTCGTCAATGTAATACACGGACCCGGAGAAGCTTCTGGTTCTATTTTCAAATTTTATCTGGATGGATTTTATCGATTGAGTTGCGAGCATATATTAACCACTTTCAAAATCATTTTTGCAATCGAAAATCGTATGGAATTGCTTGCTGAAATCGTTGTTAAACTATAAAAGTTGCAATACAGCATAACAGTACATATAGACCACCGATGCGGGTCACTGGGTCGATGCACCATTCGGTGACCAGAGCTTAAGCTTTTGGTTTTTACTGCTTTTGTAGCCGTCAAGCTTGTATAGTCGACCGTGCACCGTCGACCTTGCTAATTGCATTTCATTTCACTTGGTCGTTGCACATGAATAGATACCACGAAAGCGCTGGTGCAATACGTTCTTATTACATTGTTATCTGATTTTGGTGTTTATTGTTATTGGGAATTGTTTTGGATTAATGAATTGGGCGACTGTCTACCAGCAATTGGCATAAATCATTCAAGAATTCAGCTCGTAGCAAGTATATGTGGATGATGGTTGGACCAAGACGCCACTCGATGGAAGCTGGAAGAAGCAGACAGTTATCAGAAAGAAAACTGATCATTCAGTAGATTTGAGGCTGGAAGATGGTATAGTAAAAGGCAGGAATCTTGACTAGACGACGCCTAGAGGGATTTCAACACCCGAGCCAACACCTGAAGATGATCAGGGGGGGGGGAATCCAGTTCAGTTCTCAAGACAGGACTCAAGGTGACGAAGAAATCATCAACCATGATCATGTACGCAGATCGGCAAGGACACGAAAAACTCCCGAGCGACTCACTTATCAAGGAGAAAGTGGAAGGTGTTGTGATTCCTGAAGCGCGATTTCTATGACACTGTGTGACTCTATTGTTTATTGATATTTCATGCCATAGAGTAAGTATATTAGATAGAGTGATAACTCCGTATTTATCAAATTCCCAATGTGTATAACACTTTCGATTTTATTAAATGAACTCAAGGGAGATACAGTCGGAATTGTTTCAAAATGTTAGGTGTAGGCCTACACATTTATGGAGTTTTGAAGAAATTACGACGGAATTGACTGATCATGATAGCAAAGCAGAAGGAAATGATATTATTTTACAGATTGTCCGTGTCATGACAGCCTTGGAGAGGTAATATTTGTTAAATTGGCAACTCGATGACCTGCTATTGCTTTCTTGAATTAGAAACATGAAATTTCAGCCAAAAAAGCACGATAGGATGTCGACTTTTTCATGAAGACTTCCATCATAAAACGGATCATGAAATTCCTTTGATAATCAGCTTAATTTCCGCTTAGTTAGGATGCTTATTAGCAAATATTCATTCCTTTTGTGATCCAACTTGTTGCATACTACTTACATAGAGGAGTCATCTCGGTAGTATATAAATTGGCAAAATTTTGACATTTTTTAGAACTGCTCAAATAATGTTTTGGAACACGGGAACGTAATCTCCCCAAGAAACTGAATCTTTTCATATAAAAATTTTCACTGTATAGGGGGAAAGATGTGTATGTTTACATAGTCGGCTATGATGACATATTTCAATCTTGACTTGAACGAAAGCTGTCGGCGCTTTATGAATAGACTCGTTCCTATTGGGTAGTTCTGAGAAGCAACGAGTGACGAGAACAATTTGATCAATCAACTACTTCACGGACAAATCACATGAAAAAGTTTGTACTACTCTCAGATGTTAAGTTGAGCGGCGAGTTTATCATTCAGAGCAAGAGATTCAGCATTGAAGGTGAGCAAGATTGTTAACTATTCGATAGCATATTTAAAGTACTTTCATTGGCATATCAGTTTGTTATGTAATGTAAAGGTCTAAACCCTGAAAACAGTGTTATTTAAAGTTATGTATAAGCGGGTTTGATGACATAGCCCAATTTTCAGTATGTCATCATACACGCATTTGGTGTATTTACAGTTTCCCTCCACAATATTTCAAAAAATATATAACATGCTACTCCCAAAGTAGGAAATTGTTACTTCTAAATATATCTAATGGCATCATTTTTTTCTTTTCAGATGACAGGAAAACGTGGGAAAAAACAGACAAACCGACCAGGCAAAATTTCAGTGAGGATGATATGCAAAATGCGATCAACGCTTGTGTCGAAGGCAAGATGGGCTATTTGAAAGCCAGCCGAGAGTTCAATGTTCCGATATGCTCGCTCCGAAGAAGGGTAAAGGGCAAAAATAAGCATGCTACTGGTGTTACAAAATTTTTGGGAAGTCGATGTCAAAGTCTTCCGAAGGAGATCGAAGAGGAGCTTGTTCAGTACATTTTACTGATGGAGAAGAAAATGTACGGGCTCTCTGTATATGAGGTCAGAAAACTAGCTTTTGAGTTGGCAGTAAGAAACAATATCCCTAAAGTCCAACATCGATTTAATATGAGCAAAAGAATTGCTGGTAAGGACTGGATGAAGGGGTTTCGATACAATCTTTCACTTCGAACTCCGGAACCAACATCATTAGCACGGGCTATGGGATTTTCTAAGGAAAAGGTCACTGAGTTTTTCAAACTGCTACAAGAATCGTTTGATGTCAACAAGTGGCAGCCAGAAAGAATTTATAATTTGGATGAGACCGGCGTCTCCACAATTCAAGGCAAGTGCTCAAAAGTCTTGGCCGAACGGGGACAGCGACAAGTTGGTGTTGTGAAAAGCGCCGAACGTGGATCCAATGTTATGGTTTGCTGCACTGTGAGTGCTTCAGGAACATTCATTCAACCGATTCTCTTAATTCCAAGGAAAAGATGCGTTCCACCTATGCAAGATTCAGCACCTCCAGGAAGTCTTGTTTTATTCCAGGAGAGTGGCTGGATGGATTCGCAGTCTTTCGTCCGGTACTTGGAGCACTTCGTGCACCACGTGAAACCTTCGGCAGATTCGAAAGTTCTTCTAATTTTGGATGGGCATCACACGCACAAAACGACAGCCGCCATAGACTTTTGCCAACAAAATGGCATTGTTCTTCTGTGCTTACCACCGCACACTACTCACAAGTTGCAACCACTTGATGTTTCTTTCTTTAAATCGCTCAAGTCCAACTAACAACAAAGCTATCGAGAACTGGCTGAGGAATCATCCAGGCCGTTATCTTACTGTTCATCAAATACCACAACTAGTGAGTGAGGCGTTCGGAAAGTCAGCCTGCGTTGCAACAGCTATAAACGGATTTCGCCGCACTGGCATTTTTCCTTTCAACAGTGATGTGTTTGGAGAGGAAGAATTTGCTGTGACCCAAGAATGCACCTCAGTGGAACCAACAACAGAAACAACCATTATGAGACCAATTGACATATTTCCCGTTCCAAATTTGGACAAACCAAAAATTTCTGACAGAACAGGAAGAGCTAAAATCCTGACTTCATTTCCTAATGACAGTGCGGATGTGGAAGCTTCTTCGGAATCTGGAAAACAGACGTAAGCTGCCCAAACACTTTCTTTTTTTACTTCTTCATGTTTTTCTGCAATTTCAGGCTCGAAGAGGAAAGAAGACAGGAGGACTGTAGGCCTATCGGACATTCTTCAATACTAGAAGAAGTTGAACGATCTTCGGTGACATCGACGGACTAAAGGAAACAGAAGACAACAGCTCAGCAACCATGCAGCTCAAACAACATATGTTGCGTGTGCTTTGCAGATTGGAGAGAGGCCGACGAAGACTGGTTCCGGTGCAATGCCTGCTTGCGCTGGGCATGTGAAACGTGTTTTGGCATCGAGAAATGTCTCGTTTGTTTGACTCCGAGTTTGTGACAACGTTTTTGACGTTTACGCTATTGTCTTTTAGTTATATGAGTTTTGAAAGCAATTATATTATGGCATATAATTAATATGTCATCATACCCGCAAGATTTTGAAATAAAACAATTCGCTACTTTTCAGTTTTTAGTAAAAATAGATGTTTATATAAAAAAATAAAACCATAAATGGGTATAACATCTACTTGATGATCATACGTAAAAGGATTAGGTGAAAAAAATTTGAATTTAGTTCAATTATTATGAAATATTAGCCATTACAACTAAGTAAGTCAACATACACACCTTTCCCCATAACATGCGAATGGAAAATTTTCCAATTTTTTCAAAATTTGCCTTATTAAATCATTGCTTTGGAGACTTATTATAGTCGCTTGAAAAGACTGTGTAACATAGGGTAGGTATATACTAGGTGGAGTGTTTAACTCAGCATTTATGAAATCCCCAATGTATATACACTTTCGATTTTATTAAATGAATTCGAGGGGATATATATAGTTGGTAACTGTCACCGAATGTGAGATATGCAAATTTTTGCAGTTTTGAAGAAATTGCCACGGAATAGACTGATCATGATAATAAAGTAAAAGAAATGATGGCATTTTGCAGATTCTCAGTGTCATTACAGCCTTGGAGATTTAATGTTTGTTAAATTAGCAATTCTATAGGTTCCTACTTTCATGCTCAACCTCAAGAGTATTTTCTTAAGCGTGATTATATCACAGGCAACCTGCCACTTGCAGAGCAAAATAAGATAATCAAAGACAACGATTACAATCAACTTTGAAAGATGCAAATGGGTCCACATCACTATTCAGATTCAAGAAATGAAACATGAATTTGCTGATCGAATCATAAAATCATGCCGATGAAAATTGAATTGAAAACTTAAAATTTCAGCCAAGAAAGCAAAATCTGATCTCGACTTTTTCATGAAGACCTCCATTATAATGCAACTGATGAAATTTCCTTATCATCAGCTTAATTTGCGCTTAATTATGATGCAAATATGTTAGCATTCCTTTTGATATCCAACTTCTTTCATGCTTATAAAGAGGACGTCATCTCGGTAGTATATAAATAGAGGAGTAATTTGAAAAAGTTATGATTTTAAAAATTGCTCAAATAATTTTTTGGACAGCATAGGAATGTAATCTGCTTAAAAACTGAATCTTTTGATATAAAAATTTTCACTGTATACATATATACCTTTTAAGTCGACACTCTATCTATACTTACTCTGCTGTGCAATATTCAAAGTCCGAAAACTTCTCTATCCCTGCATAACTTCTGGAACCCAACTGCACCTCTTCCATGTCTATTTCAGATCCCTCCAAATGATCCTTTCAGACATTAGATGAATTTAAGATTTCTCTAATTGAATTTCAGATATCTGTCAGAAACTCAAATTTGAAAAGATCTTATATAAATTCAATTGGAGAATATCCAATTCATCTAGAAATGTCTGAAATTCTTTTGTGCAGATCTGAAATCGATTTGAAACTATCTCAAATAAAAATGGAAGATGTGTAGTTTGTCCTCAGCGAAAAAAAATGTATGTGATAATTGAAAATGCCAACACACTCCCACAAGCTACTGGTGGCAAAAGAATGCTCAAAAATCCACGGACGGGACTCGTATTGCTACGATCGTTTTAATCATCGAAATGATGTAATGATGAAATCAAGAGTTTCAGACAAACTCTATTGATGTGTGGGTGCCTCGGTTGGGTGAGTAGGCGTACAAATTATATCACAAAACTTCAAAATTTTCCATTTTTCACAATCTGTTCATCGAAATATTAGGCCAATTATTGGTGTGCAACTGCCTCGGCTGTGGAAGCGCACAAATTATAGGGCCTATTTCAAAAATCAGAACTTTCTCATTTTTCCAATATTTTCCAAAATTTTCCAATATTTTCTATGGAAAATTTTCATCACTACCTATATATCTCTACTCTATGTTTCATGCGTGCTTGCTTCTCTATCCATCATTCTGTTGCATGATCACTAAGCATTGCATGGCACACGGCAGACTTCTCTCTGCTACAGGAAATTGGAACAATGATGAGAACTCTAAAAGAAGATTTTATTTCATTTAGTTTGTTATCTGATTTTCTAAAGTAAACTTGATAAAGGCCGCTGTGTCTTTCCGACAAATTTCATGTTAGTTCAGATAGTTCCAAATCGATATCAGATCTACTCAAATGAATTTCAGACATTTCCAGATGAATTGGAAAATCTCCAGTTGAATTTAAGATCCTTTGAAAGTTGAGTTTCTGACAGATATCTGAAATTCAAATTGGGAATTCTGAAATCCATTTAATGTCTCTCAAATTCATGTGGAAAGATCTTAAATAGACAATGGAAAGGATGCAGTTGGTTCCGAAAGTTAACATGCAGGGATGATAGAGAAGTTTTTAGTCTTTGAATATTATATAGTCTTTTCAAACGACTATAATAACCCGGTGAAAAAAATCGTCGGCGATGCCTCGTCAAATAGTCGGGCAGTGTCAGCTGTCAACCGTGTCGGCGCACCGAGTGAATGCCGATCCAGTAGTTGTCGGTGGCTATCGGCTAAGTGACGGCTGTGCCGACATGATGATTAGAGGATCGGGATGTGTCGGCACGTTCTCCTATATGCCGACAGTAGCTCTGATTGGGCTAATATTAGCGAATCTTATCCACCATAGCTAATTCGTATGATCTACGTATGTAACTTGAACACTGCTGTGAGTTACAACAGAAGGACTCATGCTGCGCTCGAGGAGCATAATCAGTGCATTCTACGTCTTTGCAAGTGGCACAGATGAAAGCAAAAAGGCATCCATCCTCTTTGCAAAAAGGATTATTCAGAATTCCTCATACCAGATATCAGGACCAGATTTCCGGCAGCATGTGGTAAGTTGATATCAATGCATGTCTACATATAGCCACAGCTATGGGTCTGTCTCCGTCAGTTCTAGTGTTAGTTCTGTCTCCGTCACTTGTATTTTCTGAGTGATTCAAAATGTAGATAGAGTTAAATGGAAATTCACAGAACATCCTGACAAAAAGAAAAACGCATGTTAATGTATTAGATGCGTGTACACAATCCTACATTAAAAATGCCCGATTATAATTGGTGCATTAATCTGTTGCACATTTCTTGCTGCAGCGCAGAAAATGTTGCTAGTACTCTAACTCCACGAGAAGGCAAATTAAAGGAAAAAATTTTGTAAGTTGAAAACCCTGCTGATAACACATTGTTGTGTTGTTTTCAGTAGCCGTTTATCTATCTGTTTTGGCTTTCTCCGAGCGACCGTTAATTAGGGTAATTCCTTTTGAAAGATGAATACTAAGAGCTTCTTCCAACCTTCTATTTCTAACCATTGTGGGATATCTAGAGCATCGGGATATGCAGCTCCTAGATTTTCAAGAATAGTCCACATTCTATAAAGAGTCAGGACTGATAGATTTCATTGTTCTATAGCGCAAAATTCATTGGCAATTCATTGCGCTGCTGTTCACGGGAAGTTTCATACAAGACAGCACAACAGTGTGTGCACACGCAATCATAATACTGACATTGTCCTTATCAGTGGCGGCTCGTCCATTTGGGCAGGTGCGGCACTGCCACACCTATTGAAATGTTGTCTAACTTAAATAACCAGCAACATCAGTGGTAGACTCCATTTCTTGATCATAAATTTCAACTATACTTCATGTACATCTATTCCATTTGCGCGACAGTGACGCTGGCAGAATCCATCAATCGTTTTCAAGACTGATGGGCGCGCCCAAGCATCGAGATTGAGATGACGTGAGAGTGGTTCATTTTACGATCTGAGCGAATAGACAGAATTAACCTTTTAACTGCGTTTAATTCAAGTCAGCGACACACCTAAATACGAAGGACGGAGATCTCCGTCCATTCAATTGAAAAGTTGAAATACTGCAGACGGAAATTTTTGTCCTCGTCAATGTTTCAGTCTTACTGAGGACGAAGATCTCCGTCGACAAATTTTAGAATCTCTGTTGAAATTTGCTTGTGCTTCGATTATTCCAGCTTATTTAGTAGATGAAGCTCTATATCTATGCCTTCATTGTCAAGTTATTCGCATTCAGAATATTCTTAGCTCAGCAGTAGTGTCAACCCGAGAAAAAAAACTTATCAACTTTACCAAATATTTGGTATTTACTTGGAAAATTTATAAGATTTGAATAGTTTAACAAACGTTTTGGAAATTTAACAAATTTAGAAAATGTGTAACAATTGCCTAACAAATATTTGCTACATTTTGTATGTAAGTCGATATTAACGAATTTTGCGAAATTTAGAAAACGTTTATCAAATGCCTAGGTAATATTTGTTTGGTTATCCAAACAAATGATTTTTTTGCATTTACTAAGTTTGATGAAAGAAAAATCTTGCAATAGGCAGGATCCGCTTATGAGTAGCTGTCGTAAAAGGCGGTTTTAATTGCATGGTGATTTCAATGTGCGGTAACTTCACCCGTACAATTTTTGAACTCATGCATATCACAAGGATGATCATCAGCTCTCATAAACTCTGATTACAATCATCTCTCAATGAAATAGAAATACAACGTCACAGGAAATACCCAATAATAAAGTCTGTACTATATCACAGTTTTGCGTCGTTGATAACTGGCTGTTTTTTTTGCCATCAAACTTAATTAAATGATTGAATAATGGAATAATTGTCAGGAAACTGTTGATATTTTTCTATGATGGCACCAACAATTTCTTTCAAATCTTAAAGATAGTGCATTATGTCATTTCCATGGATATCGACATATGAAACATGTGGGCCTGAAATGTGCATGTCTACTATTATTTCGAGTATTTTATATATGCCCATTTATATTTGATGAAATGGTGTGTATAAAATAAATATTCAGGTGACTTCATCACTACTCTCTCTCTCTTTCTCACTCACTCACTCGTTCCCCTTTTCTTCTTCTTCTACTCATTTTTCATCATCTTTCACATTCACTACATGTACACTGTAGCTACAATAGCAACAACATCAGTCATATATTTTCATTATTAAGGGAGCCTAAGCAGTTCTATCGGCACACATTTTGCTTCTCAAATTAGAGCATTTATTGAAGTTTCTAAGTTCCATACCGTGCCCATCAGCAAGTCGACTTTGATCAGTTTGCTCGTGTGTTCGCTAAATTACTTAGCTAGTAATTTGCAAAACTTATGATATTAAATCAGTATGCAACTGAACCAAACAATTACATAAGCATCTCGCTCAGTCTGCGTAATCATATCTCGCTTCTATAACTTTCCGTCACTATATTAAGGAAATTCGCCACGCGCACGCAGCTGAGGAAGTTCGTTCACATTGTTGGCAGCCTGGTCGTGGCCGCATTCGGGAGCCATGAGCGGCCGATAATATTCTCTAACTGTGCTGTGACTCAGCGTCCCTGCCTAATAATTATTATCCGCCCATCACGTGGAACAGAAAGCTGCGCAAGGCGCAGTAGCTTGTGCACTCTTCGCTCTCCTGGTCTATCGAATGCGTGTTTACGTTAACTGCTTAATATTACAAAAGTCAGCGCATCAAGAGGATATTTCTACTTACACACCTTTATTTATTCATCGTCGGTTTGTGATCATCTACGTTTTTTCATCATCTTGCTTAGCTATCATGCACAAAATGGAGCACAACTCGAAAATGAACACTCGCATGTAGTCAGTGAGTTCTTCCAGTCAATGAAGCCATCAAGTTCCTTTGATTTTTGCATCAGAATTAAAAATGCAGCTCTTGGATCAAACTACAGAAAAATGGTAAGCTTCTAAATGTTTCTGAATTTATTTTGTCAACTTAGTTTCAGCATTTAACTGCAAGTCTAGGTACATGTATTTGGAAATCCCGAAAACAAAATCAAAGGAGAGATTTGGTCATGGATTTGGGTTTATTGACCATGAACACGTAGAGACATTTCCATTATTGACTACTGCTATATCTGCTCTTAATTTTACAAATACTAAAGAGCTACTAGCGTCATACTTAATTTACTGATAACAAAATATCTCAATTCCTCTTAGTTCCTCATAGCAGACATATCACATTTTAGGAGTCCTACCAATACTTTGAATTCATTTGTGTAATCGAAAACCCAAGTAAAGCGATGTGTTTCTTGATAGCTATAATATTTATTTATATATAAATATTATAGCTATCAAGAAACACATCGTTTTACTTGGGTTTTCCATCACACAAATGATGTCGCATGCCCAAGGCTTATTCACTTTGAATTTAATATGAGAATGTGCATGTATATCAGTTTTCACGACGACGTTTCTCGTTGAAAAATCGATCAAAAGTTGATTGTGTCGTCAAAAGAATGATAATCGATCAAAAGAAGATAAAGTTTCAGCATTTAACTGCAAGTCTAGGTACATGTATTTGGAAATCCTGAAAACAAAATCAAAGGAGAGATTTGGTCATGGATTTGGGTTTATTGACCATGAACACGTAGAGACATTTCTATTATTGACTACTGCTATATCTGCTCTTAATTTTACAAATACTAAAGAGCTACTAGCGTCATACTTAATTTACTGATAACAAAATATCTCAATTCCTCTTAGTTCCTCATAGCAGACATATCACATTTTAGGAGTCCTACCAATACTTTGAATTCATTTGTGTAATCGAAAACCCAAGTAAAGCGATGTGTTTCTTGATAGCTATAATATTTATTTATATATAAATATTATAGCTATCAAGAAACACATCGTTTTACTTGGGTTTTCCATCACACAAATGATGTCGCATGCCCAAGGCTTATTCACTTTGAATTTAATATGAGAATGTGCATGTATATCAGTTTTCACGACGACGTTTCTCGTTGAAAAATCGATCAAAAGTTGATTGTGTCGTCAAAAGAATGATAATCAAATTGGAATATGTTGAAATGGTAATATATTGTTTTCAAATTCGTAATTTCTGATTGCTTACATTGAAAATAGCACAAACATCTGGTTATGTTGAGACAAAATAGTTGCATGCTAAAAACCCTAGAAAGTATGAGCACGAAAGAACTTAATTAGCGCATTAAAATCATTTTAATTTAGCACTTCAATATTTAGATATGTAGTATACTTGTGCAATAGTATCAATATTTGGATGACAAATAATTGAAAAAATTTTTGAAACAGTCAAACATGCTATAGGTCATAAAGTGCTATTTCAGGACTGCAAAAATTTTAGATGGAGAATGTTTTTATCAATGAGGACAAACTATTGAGCTATTCGATATCTGCTTAAGTTACAATTTAATCTATTTTCTGAAAGATGGATCCATCAAGGAAGCTTGTTTAAATAGGTCACTATTTCCATTTTATATATGTTGAATTGAAAACCTGTATCTACCGCCTATAATATTCAATTAATTTTTTCAGAATTGTCACATTTTAGAAAATGGTATCAATTTGACATTTCGAGTAGTTTCAGAAAAATGATCAAGCACACAAAAGGCATAGATGCTACACGACGGATTGCACGTTGTTGGCTACATGCACACTGTAATAAAGATCAGTCATGCGTTGCAGTCCAACAATAGGTTTAGTTTTGCAAAATCAATAATTTTTCATGCTTTACGATAAATATAAAACAATCAAAGTACAAATTCATTGCTACTCTTTTATTCAATTTGTGTTTACTTATTACAAATTATGCTTCGCAATTTTCAATATCATCGTAGGCCTAGCTATTATGGTCACATGTTAGTTGTAGGCCCACCATGAATTACCTGTAGAGATGTTGTCATATAAGCGGTAGACAAGATGACATTACGTGTGTATGTGTTTGCAGATTGTGATTTTAAACAAATTGCTTAAAATAAAATAAAATATCAAAAAGTTACATGTGCGGTATTAAATACTATAATAAAAATTCAAGCATTCCTGAATATCTTCATCGCATGAACGGTTGACAAGCAGCCAGTAATAGGCTACATCTCGGTAAGGCTCTGTTTTAATTTGCAGATTGCATTTTTTGTAAAAAAAGTTACCAGTACTTGAATATCAAAATAAAATTATTGATAAATACTAAGAGTATTGATTAAAAAATAATTGATAAATTGTTAATGATCACAATTCAACCACTCTTGAATATCTTCATTTGCTATCAAAATTCCTAAGAATATCGCTTCCCACATTGTCAGAGATGAAATAATCCAAAAGCAGTTTTCTTAATAGTCTTTACTGTAACACCTAAAATTACTATAAATGATTTATCTTCTGAACTTTGAGTAGGCCTACCCATAGAATGTTAATTAAGATCCGTTAAGTTTGATAATTCTGCTCTGCACATCAGCACAAGATTTGTCTTCTTTTTACAGGTGTTGATTGCTGAGGCTGTGTATCTGTCCATCGATGACTCAATACCTGACCTACATTCGGCTGCTTTTCCGTCTTGTCTTGTGAGCTAATTAACCCCGAAAAATACTGGAATTATTCTTTATCCATAAATCTCTCATACTCGCAACGTCCCAGCCATCATCAGATTCGGACAACCGTGTTGTGGTCCAACCGCGAAGATGTTTTTTTCAGTGACCTCGTATCATCGCTACAAACTTCATTTGGTAGTGACTGTTTCTCCGTTGAACTGTAAATTTTTCGTGATATCACCTCTATTCTTAAAAATGTACAATGTAACTGATAACGGCGCGACGGTGTTTAACTCGAAATGACAGTGTTTCAGATGAAGTGAAATGCGTATTCGGGCTGTGGGCATGCTTTCTGGTTGGAAGGATTTTCATATGAAGAATGATCAAATCCGGATAGAGAAATTTCCTTTATGTTGATAAAAGTGATATTCATAAAAATTATTTGTATCGGATCGTTCGATGTGTGCTACTATATAAAACTCTGTTCATTTTCCAAATACGTATGAAAAATTGTATTTTTGAAGGATATCCATTCCTTCTGCTGTTTACTTTGGGGAGCAGGGCTCAGTTTTTGTAATCTCTATGAATGTTATCGTACAAAGCATAATTTTAGCAAGATCAGTCATTTTATTCTAGTCATGCAGTTTTATATGCCGTACGGATTTTGAACGATTTTGAGCATGAATGATTCGAGCAGAGCGTTTTACTAGCTATCTTTTTGCCGAATTATGATTGTTTTGGTTTTCTATTTGATAAATATAAAACATTTCATACAAGAAGATATTTTTCATGAATTCAAATTTGCAAATGTTTCGTAATCGCCTATGAAGTAGGATAAAATTTGCTTATTATTTACTAAACATATTATAAAAGCTAGAAATAATTTGCTAAATGTTTTGTAAAAGTTTGGAAAATTTACAAAATATTTACTAAACATTTCGTAAAAGTTCAGGAAATTTGCCAAATATTTTGTGGAAGTTTGGAAAGTTTGCTAAATATTTAGTAAAAGTTTAGGAAATGTACTAGGTTTGATAAATATTTCTTAAATATTTCTTAAATGTTTAGGACTTTAATGCCAAGTACTTGGTAAGTATTTGTTAAACTGACAACGGTAATTTTACTCGGGAAATTGATTCAAATTGTCAATCAGAAGGGAACAATGATGCATAGAAAGTTGCCAATTGAGTATATCAACAACAAGAATGATGTACATAGTTCCTAAAGTTCTTTCACTGTGGGTGTCAACAATGGATAACGAAGTGGATTTGGATTTATCGGACGACAACCTTGACAATTATGAAAGTGATGGTGATTTGGATGAATTGCCAAGTTTTCCAACAGATTGGGTTGAGACTAATACACTTGATTACAGTGTACCCACTTTTGATGATACTTTCTATGGAGCTTCTGGTCTTAATCCACTGTTTGACATACCCGACATGGAAAACATCAATCAGAGTTTTTTTACTGATATTATGATTCCTGAATCATTATACCAAATGCTCGCCAACTTCACCAATATCCGTGCACATATATATTCATGAACAGCTCTGATCTCTCCTTGCATTCAGGAGCCCGACAATGGCACACGGTGACGGCAAATGAAATGAAGAAATTCTTCGCGTGCATATTTTTGATGGGAGTAGTGCGCAAGCCAACGATTGCGAGTTACTGGTCAACCGATGACCTGATATATACCTCATACTTCTTCAACGAGTGCTGCCTGTCTCGGGATCATTTCATGAATATCTTGAAATTCCTTCGATTTTCGGACTATCAGAACCTTGGAGATGGCCCGCTTCGAAAGATTGACCCATTTCTGGATCAAGTAAAGAAACTCATGCAAAATTCGTATATGCCTGCAGAAAACGTAGCAGTTGACGAGATCCTTCTGTTGTTCAAAGGAAGACTGTTTTTTCGCTCCTATATTCCTTCAAAGCGCAGCAGATACGGCATCAAACATTCGTACGCATGGAACTTTGTCGTAAACACAGTGCAGAGTGAAATGAACCTTGCCTCAAACATACCTACCCAATATTCAGGACTTCAAATTCTCAGAAAAAATCGTTATCCACTTGGCAGAACCACTCTTTGACATGAACTATACGATCTATGCTGACAACTTCTTTGTGTCATGCCAGCTTGGTGAATTTCTGTTGACTCGTCGAACAAACCTGTGTGGTACAGTGAGAAAAAATCGACTACCAAGACAAATTCGTGAAAACTTTCCAAAGCTGAATAACATGAAATTCTTCAGAAAAGGAAGAATACTCTTGAGCTGCTTCACTGAGAAGAAGGCATCCAAAACCAAAGAGATATGCATTCTCAACATATCATTGAAAAGTGACGCTTGTCGACGCGAGATTTTCAAGAAAGTTGGGAAAATTGTAATTTGTGATCGTCCATCTGCTGTCGAACCGTACAACCTCTGTATGGGAGCGGTAGATGCCAGTGATGGACAAATTCATCCTTATGATGCAACCAGGAAAACGATGAACTGGACGATTAAATTGGGTGTCCATTTGATGCAGCGCCTTCTACTGGATGCCTTTGTGTTGTACAGGCACCATGGTGGTCGTTCATCTTTTCTACAATTTACTCTGTGCTATGCTTCTCATTTGTTCACAACAACCGGTAGAGGTCGACAGCCTTGCCCGTGATCTGGCCGACCTAGACTCAGGCAAATTGAGAACCTGAGACATGAAACATCACAGATTCCCGCCACTGAAAAGAAGAAGTATCCATCACGGAAGTGTGTTCAATGTACTCGAAGTAAAGTGCGAAAGGAAACTCGTCTCTGTTGCAGCACTTGTGCTGAACATCCAGCGCTATGTGCTCATCCATGCTTCAATGACTACCATAATGACAAGTGATTTTTTGTGCATGTATATGTCCAGTGCGTTCTATGTCAACCTCAGTAGATCATAAGTTGTAAGAGATTTGTTAAAGTCTAGAATTCTGTTTTCCTTAGCGGAACTTATTTTTGGAATAAGTCGTATCGGGGTTGAAGTCTGATGACAATGAACTAGCATTACATGGGAACAATCAAATTTAATTAAAAGCATACTAGCGTGAAAACTAGTGGACGGAGATCTCCGTCCACAGCAGTTAAAAGGTTAACACGCGATGAATGCGTCACAGAATGGGCACTCGAGAGGGAGCCCTAACGCTTCTGATTGGTTAACCGTCAATGCAAAGACATTGCATAGTGATTCCTTTTTTACTGAGTGAGGTGATGTGAGGTTAGCACCAGCGATCAGTCCCTGAATCAGCATACAATACCCTTCGGTTCGGTACACGAGATTTATCTCTTTTTAAAGTACGTCTAACTCCCAAAGTTGCCGAATGAATACTGTAGATTTTTATTGAAAAGGCCCTTTAGACACTTAACTGATGCTGAAAAGGCCGAAGTGAAGAGATTAAGGAGGCATACTCCCGAAAATATTGCTTTAACTCAGAAGGATGGTAGAATTACATCGAGAATGGTTTGTGAAGATACAGTGGCTCACGGCTAGCGAGGAGCACAATACGCTTTTTTGTTTTCCGTGTTTGCTTCTTTCCGATGGAAGCGATAGGACGTGGACTGAAAGAGGTGTACATGATCTGAAGCATTTAAGTGAAAAAGTCACGAAACATGAGACTTGCGAGAGTCACATTTCAAACTCAAGGAGATGGTCATTATTTGGGAAATCAGATATCAGAGATCTATTCGACAAAGGCCGAAAACAGGAAATACAGCGCTTTAATGACAAGGTGAGCCGTAATAGGAACATTCTCACTGTAGTGGAATGTATCTTGTTGTGTGGATACGAGGAACTTCCTTTAAGATGTCATCGAGAGGACGATTCGTCACCAAATCCTGGTGTCTTCTTAAGTATTGTAAGACACACTGGGAATTATGATTCACTTCTAAGAGACCATCTTCAAAATGCTACGGTTTTTAAAGGAACCTCCAAAACAATACAGAACGAGCTCTTAGATGCGATCTATAGTGTTTATATTGAGACCATTAAAGCCGAGGTAAAAGGCGCTCCTTTTGTCGCGGTTATCAGCGATGACACTACTGATATTAGTGTTCAATGTCAAAATGTAACTGTTGTTCGTTATCTGGATTCATCAAATACTGTCACTGAACGCTTTATTCAGTTTTCGCAAGTAAAAGATCGTTCTGCTCAGGGGCTTGCTGAATGTATCGCCGGCATCCTAGAAAAATTTGATGTGAAGCGCGACCAACTCATTACGCAAGCTTATGATGGCGCGAATACCATGAAAAGAAGTGAGGGTGGTGTACAGAAACTACTTAAAAAAACTTTTCCAAATGCCCATTATGTGCACTGTTACGCACACCAGCCTAATCTAGTATTGCATCAAGCCTGCAGCAAGTCAAACCCTAGGATTCAGATCTTTTCACGAATTTGTATTATTTTTCCAATTTTTTCTCCAAGTCTTCAAAAAGAATGGATTTGCTAGATGAGGAATCTGGAAAGCGTTTGCCCAAAGTCTCAAAAACACGTTGGAATTTCAACAGTCGAGTTGTTAATGCTGTGAATGAAACTAGCGAAATTTTGCTTCATATGATGAATCGTATTCTTGAGGAAGCAAATTGTTGGGATTCTGATACTGTAGCAGATGCTTCAAAACTGCAGGGTGTTCTTTTAGATGAGGAATTCATTTTCTTTTTGAAATGGTTCTCGGAAATAATGCCACATGTGGATGGCCTCTTTTCTTCCCTTCAAAAACGTGGCATTCAGGCTAGTGAGGCTTTACATCGTATTACAAAATTTCGATCAGCATTGCAACATATTGCGAATTCGATTGAAGATTCTGATGAGATTATTCGTGATAGCAGAAATCGTGAAAATTTGAAAAAGATAATTCTACAATGCATTGACGTAATACAGGATCAAATAACACAGCGGTTCAATGCGCAAAACCATATCTGTGCCATGCAAATTGTAGATCCAAAACTATTTGATTCCTTCACTGATCAGCCTGATCGCTTAGAGAATTGTTTCAGGGCAGTAAAAGAATTCTTCCCTATGATACATGTATCTAAACTAAAAACTGAGCTGAAAGTCATTTCGAAAGATTCCGATATTGGTAAAATTATACAGTGTACTGAACTCTTCCGATTTTTGTTGGCAAATTGTTTGACTGAGACTATGTCCGAGACCACGAAAATGCTCCAAATCCTTTTAAGTTCTCCAGTTACGAGTAAAGAGGCTGAGCGATGTTTCTCAACTCTTAAGCGAATCAAAACCTGTTTAAGAAACAGCATGGTAGAAGATCGCCTAAATGCCCTCGCAACTATTTCCGTTGGAAAAGGACTTATACACTCTCAAAATGAATAACGTTATTTCACTAACGCTTTAGTTGCGCACCGATAACGGCTGATTCGACGGGTTTTCTTGTGTAATAACGGCATATATTGAGCTATGTATCAATTAGTTATTAAGAGCTAACGCTAATCTAACACATGTTTTAGTGTTATTATACGTAATATAACATCGGATTCAGCGTTAGATATCTGTTACTTATGCATCAATAACGGTTTTTATAGATAAGAACTGGCGTTAGTTTTCAAATAATAACGCTTGAAATGCCAGCTGAAACGCACAACTCTGCCGTTAGAATACCGTCATAATAGCGTTATCATCCATGGTTTCACCTAACGGCAAAATTCCTCTACAAACCCGTTAGAAAATAATGAGGTTACAAAAAGAATCAGACTGTATAAAATTAGGAATATTCTTAGGAATTACAAAAATGTATCAATTCATGAAACAAATCTACAAAAATCTGAAATAGGCTATACATCTGAAAATGTATCAATTCATAAAACAAATCTACAAAAATCCGAAATAGGCTATACATCTGAAAATATATCAATTCATAAAACAAATCTACAAAAACCTGAAATTGGCTATACATCTGAAAATAAATCAATTCATAAAACAAATCTACAAAAAATGAAATATATCATCAGAAACCTGCTATAACATAGAAATGCATGAAGACCAGTCATATACAAATCCAGAACATACAACTATTTTAAATTTCCCATTAACGATGAAAGACTTTGGGAACGCTTATTTTTCAAAGGGAAAGATGTTTTCAGAATTTGTTCTTGTAGTAGGCCAAGCATTTGACCAAATGAGGAAGGATAAGTCAAATCGAGGAGGTAATAAACATAAATGATCGCGCTGCATACAACAGCTACGGTGAACTCCACGGGTGTTGATTCAAAAATGACGGTCGGATTACGGAAGACAATCATCAGCAGTTTGCGGTCCATAACTATTTGTGGTCCATATCGGCTTCCAGATATTTTCTTCCTTTCATATTCTTCATCCTGAAATGGGGAGACTATACTAAGTGTTCCAAAATAGTTGCTCGGGTAATCATGAATTATTTGATATTTCCTACGCAGTTATATTTCGTAGATTTACTGTTTACACAAATCTTGGTTATGCAGAAAATGTTAATATAGTTATCGGATGATGGCAACAATGTGTACTAGATAGGGAAAAGAGAAAAGCGCATGAATGCAACAATATCATAAATGAATCTTCCTATTTATCCACCATTTTAACCATGATTTTTGTGGGCTTTATTCGTGGGAAATTTTTAGACAACTCATAGCACATAGTTGATTGCGGTATACGGGCGATTCATAATAAACGTGGCTATGAAGTCCGTAAAGCAAAAGGCACTCCCAAGTATTTTAATCCGCATTAGTAAAATAAAAGGATTATGTACAAGCTAAAAATATATACAGGCGGACGAGCTTTCGCTGCGCAGCAGCATCCTCGGGTCCAGCAAGGAGTAGGCCTAAACCGCGATGGTGCGGTGGCATAATATAGGTTGAGAGATCGGCTACCACTGGGTGAGCTGCTCTCTCCTATTGAGAGACGGACACTGTTGTTGAATGTATTTGGCTTCGGCGATTCTTGCCTCTACAGGACTCTGAAATTTGTTCAAGAATTCTATGGTAAAGTGATGAATAGTCAAACTGTTTTCGTGTTCTTGTCTCGCGTGGTCTGACAGCGCGCTATTGTTGTTATTGGTAACTAAGCAACGTTTATTATTGTATCTCTGATAAAAAGGACGGGCAGTTTGACCAATGTAAAATTTATGGTAAAGAATACAAGTAAATTTATACACTGTGAACTTGTCACTGCAGCTTTCCTGATCTGGTAATTTGTCGCAGATATCACAATTCTGATGTTTATTGTCTCTATTTACAGGTTGATTAATACACTGCTTTAAGTACCTGCCATGTTTGTTAACTAATTTTATGGGAAGATCGTATTTTTTTTACTAAAGCCGTCAACTTTCTGTTGCATGTATCATTGAGGAAATTACATTTCCAAATAACGAAATTTTTTAAGTCTGGCTTATTTTGTAATTTTCTTTTGTTGTCATACTTTAGTTTTTTTGTAACCATTTTGATAAAGTTGATTGTTGAATTTTATAGTGGCTGCATTCATTTTTTACGAATACAGAAATGTCCAAAAAATTCAATTTGGTTTCGCTATTAGGAACATCTAAAGTAAACTGAATGCTCCCATTGATGGAATTAAAAACATTTCGGATCATCTTAAATATTTCCATGTCATGATCAAACGGACCCATGATTACATCGTCAATATAACGCTTGAAAATGAGTGGTTCAATTTTATGGTCCTGCTTCAATTTGTAAAGAACTTCCGTCTCAATATCGTTCATAAAAATAATCGCGAAAAGAGGAGCATAATGTGCATCCATGGGACAGCCCTGCGTTTGAATATAAAATTTACCATTGTACTCAATTTCGTAATTGTACATGTACGTTGCAGTAACATACGTTACAGTTACGACCTACAAATGACAAGTTCACAATCTATGTTCAAATTGCGTGGACGTTCTGTTTCTCAGTTAATAATTAGTTCCTTTAATTCAGTTGTTCACAGGCTTATTTGTTGCAATGGAAATTTATTAGGTAACTGATGATTATCTCATAGGAGAACGCCTACAAAAATTCGAACGATGACCTTGCCATATACATGTACATATATTCGTTTAATACATTACGATCTCCCGTGAAAATGCCCATATCTAACATGGCAATATTCCTACACTGTCCTTTCCTGTTCAGAAATCATGTTTGAATATAATAAGAGAGAAAAGTATCCCTATGCGTTGATACGAGCACGGACTACGGATATGTGGATAAGACAATGAATCTGACTGAGATTAAATCAAAATGCCCTGATATAAATGTCAAATTTTAAGGTCTTTTGTTTTATTGTCCGTGTTCAAGCCAAAGCGAAAGGTTTTTATCATCGTTGTGTTGTCACTGAACCAATTTTAGATAGATGAAGATTGCGACTACACAATTCAAAAGTCTTTGTCATTCAGTAACTCATCCGAAACGTTTAGCCTTGGTTCACATTCCAAGAGACGATAGTGCAGGCCCCACTGCGGTATTTTCACTTTCACATAGAAGTTTTATAACCTATTTCGAACACGAATACTTACTATCGCTTCAATGGTTGATTATTGCTTGACATCATTGATTATTGATCGCTCATTCTTTTGAAGAAAAACATGAGTTATATTAGAAAAAAAATTATTAATAGACTTATTAAAAAATGGATAAACTTTTCTAATTATATATTATTATTCATATCTATAAACTTTATTAAACTTCATCTTTATTTACTGAGTTAAAAGCTAAAAAGTGTTAAACTCACTCAATAAGGATACTAAGTTTGCGACCGATATCCCTGAAAATAACTACTTGAACTATTAAAGATTTCACTATGGGTTAAGCAAAATTAATTTTTGCCATTATCAAAATGAAATCGTGTCAAGTTGTACCCGTCCTTTACTAAAGATAGTTGGGTCTCCACTTATGTAAAGAGAAACTTCACTCTCAACACCTTTGACAGCATCGATAAAAGAAGTACAGCTCTAACTCTCTTGGCATCGAAGCTGGAAACAAAACCAAATCTCGTCTCAAGTCTGATAGAGATTTCGTTATTAACAAACGCTCGCGTAAATCAAAAACTTTTAATGAAAATAAAGTTGTTCTAAATATTGATTTTATTAGTGATAGTTTTTCTCGCAAAATTAATTATCGTATTCGTAAATATAAACTTAACGTTAAATTCGCAAATTAAAGTAAGATAAAATTATGTTACTTATTTCGAAACAAGAATAATAATAATACACGCTAACTAATTGTTTTCTTTGTAGTAACTTCTCAATCATAATAATCGCAATATTAGTTGTTGTTTATCCGCTTATTTGTCATTTTAGTTCTAATAGTTACATAGATGATCTTCACGCCCTTTTCGTTTCAGATTTGATGAACATCGCAAAGTAGCCACCCCAGTGGGTGGTTCAATGTGCCCCATGCGTGGGGCACATTGAACCACTTTGGTAGAAATTTTAAAATTAAAATTGTGAGGAGATTAAATGTCACAAAAACGTCCAACAACTCAGAGATTACTAAGGATGTCCTCAACCTTTCATCCGAGTTTGATTTTGGTTCATTTGATTTAGTATATTCAAACTGTTGAGAAAAGATCAAAAACATGTTCAATGTGCCCCACCCGCCCCTATCAAGAATGGAGATGCAGCAAGTCCCCTGACTGATCAGTTTGAAATGTACCGCGAAATGTATTGAAGATTGACGTCAGTATATTGCTAACTTTGGATTGCCCTGTCAAAGCCAGTATCAACTAATCACAACTATAATTCGAAAATTGATTTGTACATGTACTTCGTTATGACTGCATGGCATGGTGTTATTAAATATAAATACACATGTCAACAGATTCTCATCGAAGTTCGCAACCACAAATTGAATGCTGTAACAAATACGCGAGTGACTCACAACCAAAATGGCAGCTATTCGATGTAAGCAATCAAGCAGATTTTTAATGTCATAATCACACATTTTCACTAAACGTTGACGTATCTCGATGAACAATGCGATGAACACTCATTTGACTGTTCATCTCATGCGGGCTTCATCTCTTCATCAACACGATTTCATGTTTAAAAATTATGATTTATTAAGTGGATTTTACTTCTCTAGAGGCACATTAGGTAATGAGTAGACGTGTTATATACTGTCATCAATTCATCATGAAAAATGCTAATTATCATGTCATTGTAATAACATCAGGATAAGCTTAACGATGTAAAATGTGGAACGCCTTTATTTCTGAACAAATATTGCCAGTGATAGACCTATGCGTACAATAATAAAATTACTAAATCCTGTACAAATTATAACTAACAACCGATGGAGAGAAAGAAATAGTTATAGATCAGCTTACCTATTAACAACCTGATTGTTCGAGTCACAGCAATGACTTACATTTTGCATAAATTAGTCAATTCTGTTTCTTAGATTGTGTCATTCGCTTCCAAGAGATAATAAAATCGATTGCCATGTATCCCGATTCCATCGATGTAGAAGTCAAATGACAAATCATGAAATATACGAATGAAACTTTGAAAGTGTGGAGACAATTTATTGTTAAATGATTCTGAAGAGAAATGAGAAAACACTGCGCACTCGGAAGTCGTAATATATGTGTAATTTGTTGGGAGATTTATTGAAGGAAGCCAATCTAAGAGATCCTCGAAATCGGTGATATCATCGTTGGGAATTCGAATTATCAAGTTTCCATTCTTGTGTTCTCTCCTTCCATGCGAGCCGCTGTCGTTGATTCTTCTTTTGTTAAGTGAAGGATGAAGTGTATTTGATGAAGATGCCGAGGTATAGTATGATGGAAAGTTGTTGAAAACACTGGGAACTGCCGAAGATTTGAGTTGCAATAGTTTCAATTCTTTTCTTGGACGCTTAGATGATCTTGAATTGTTGACCTGTCTTGATCAAATCATTTTCGAGAAAATACAGAACAAATTCGCGAAGACAAGGTTGGAACGAAAACGCTTCTTTGGCCAAAATTATCGACATCCTCTCGTTCAATTGCTCTTATCCATTTGTCGCGAAGAGTTTGGTCATGAGAAAATGCAAAAAACGATATATGCACATTCGTTGAGTTATCTGATGTGCTTTATGTGCACTTGCTGTTTATTATCGTAGACTGGCTGCACTCAATGTGCCGGCACACGCATAAATGACATGCTTTGAGACAAGCTAACCAACTTGATGCTATAGCAACGTATCGATCAATCAGATGACGCTAGCCTCACATATTTGCATGCAGATTCGGCAGATCACTGTGAGGAGGGAATCGAAGGACAAAGGCAGTATTATGACTGCGTGTGCACACACTGTTGTGCTGTCCTGTATGAAACTTCCCGTCAACAGCAGCTTGCGCTTTGCGCTATCGAACAATGAAATCTATCAGTCTTCACTCTATAGTATAGACTGTGGGATATTCGTGAAAATTTAGGAGTTGCATATCCCGGTGCTCTAGACATCCGACAGTGGTTAGAAATAGAAGGTTGGAAGAAGCTCTATTCTTCTTTCAAAAGGAATTACCCTAATTCACGGTTGTTCGGAGAAAGCGAAAATAGACAGATAAACGGCTACTGAAAACAACGCAACAATGTGTTCTGAGCAGGGTTTTCAACTTTCGAAAGAATTTTTTTCTTTAATTTGCTTTCTCGTTGCGTTAGAGTACTAGCAACATTTTCTGCGCTGCAGCGAAGAATGTGCAACAGATTAATGCACCGATTAAAATCAGGCTGTGTTAATGTAGGATTGTATACACACATCTAATACATTAACATGCGTTTTTCTTCTTGTCAGGATGTTCTGTGAATTTCCATGTAATTCTATCTACATTTTGAATCACTCAAAAAGAAAATACAAGTAACGGAGACAGAACTGTTGACCCATATCTGCCGCTGTATGTAGACATGTATTGATATCTTAACTTACCACATGCTGTCGGAAATGTGCTCCTGATATCTGGTATGAGGAATTCTGTAATCCTTTTTGCAAGAGGTTGCCTTTTTGTCTTTCATCTGTGCCACTTGCAAAGAAGCAGAATGTGCTGACTATGCTCCTCGAGCGCAGCAGGAGTCTTTCTGTTGTAAATCACAGCAGTGTTTAAGTTATATAGATCATACGAATTGGAGTGGACGAGATTTGATAATATTGGTCCGGCTATAGCTACTGTCGGCATATAGGGAGAACATGCCGACACTTCCCGATTTTCTAATCATCATGTCGGCACAGCCGTCACCTAGCCGATGGGTACCGACAACTCCTGTGTCGGCATTCACTCGGTGCGCCGATACGGTTGACAGCCGACACTGCCCGACTAATTGACGAGGCATCGCCGACGATTTTTTTTCACCGGGAACATCATGAATGCGATCATGTCGTTATATTCTTAAACGATAAATAACAACATGTCTAGGCCTATATATATGTAGAAACTTTCAACAACGATGACAATTAAAACTTCAAAACATCACTAAAGCCAATTTGATAACGTTATTAAACATTTGAAAACCTATTATTTCATAACGCTATTTTAATTATCATTAGCGTTATTATTTGATAACGTTATTTGTAAATTCTAAAATCCGTTAGGATAATTTGGCGTTAGGTATATTAATCTAACATCATTCCGTCATGTACTAACGTTATTCTTCTAGCATCTAAAGGCCGGTTCCCATAACCGCTATTAGCGAGCGAACAGCGCTACTAGCATTAACGCAAACAACAATGTGCGGCCGCACTTAGCTTTCAGCGATCGATCATCGCTATTATCGATTTCAACCACTTTTATAGCATTCACGTAAAAGCAAAGAGCTAGTTGCGATGATGTATGCTGCAAAGAAGCTACGAATTGCTGTGGCGGTTGCTCTTCTCGTATGCAAGCGGAAGAAAAGAAGACGATGGTGGATTAGACCAGCTCTTCAACGCCGCAACGATTTTGGAGAATACGTTGGCCTTCTTCCTCATTTGCGTGATAGAGATAAGAAATATATTTCAAGTATATGCGCATGACTCCGGCACAGTTTGATGATCTTCATTCAAAAGTACGACATCGACTTTCGACGATATCATCAAGAAGACCATCTGTTCCAACTGATGAAAAATTAATGATAACATTGTGCTACCTTGCGTCTGGTTGTCAGCAAGTGGATTTATCGCTACGTTTTGGAAGAGGAAGGTCTACGATATCTGGAATAGTTTATGCCACTGCCACTGCTATTTATGAAGAGCTGATGCCAACTTATTTAAAGTTTCCTGACACGCAAGACGAATGGTTAACCATAAGCAGAAGATTTTGGGAGAAATGGCAGTTTCCCAATTGCATTGGAGCGATCGACGGAAAGCATTTCTCTATCCAATGCCCCAAGAGAAGTGGTTCTTTATTCTACAATTACAAGCATCGCTTCAGCACATTGGTAATGGCAATATGTGATAGTGAATACAAGTTCACATACTTGGAAGTTGGAAGTTACGGCAGAGAAGGCGATGCCGGAGTTTTTTCTCGTTCTCGATTGTTTGACGGTTTGGAACATCAACGATTCAATATTCCTGAAAGCAAGTTTGTAAATGGTACGGACTTTCACGCACCTTTCGTGTTTTTGGGAGATGAAGCATCTCCAATGAAATCATATTTGATGCGCCCTTTTCCTGGAAGAGGTGGAAGTGTTCCGTTGGATTATGTCACGCGAGTGTACAATTATAGACTTTCACGTGCTAGGAGGACTATTGAGAATGCCTTCGGTATCCTATCGGCAAGATGGCGTCTTTTTCTAAGACCAGTCATTGCCGAGATTAACCACGTGGAAACTTTTATTCGTGCTGCATTCGTTCTGCATAATTACTTGCGCACGGCAGATCTAACTGTTGAAGAAGATATTGCAAAGCGCCACGCTCCTTCTTCAATGTTTGATCAAGAGGAGACGAATGGAAATGTGCGTGAGGGTCACTGGAGACGCGAATTGACTGAATCTTCAGGAATCGTCCGAGCAAGGCGGCTTGGTGGCAACAGAAGCAGTGGGGAAGTGCGGCAACAACAAATGGCACTTGCAAACTTCTTTGTCAGTCCACAAGGTGCAGTATCTTGGCAATCAAGTATTGTGTCTGGTGATTAATGTGTTTCTTATGATTTCGTGCGTGCGTGGCGAAAGAGACTGATCACGTTGTATTAAACTTTCGAAATTTAATGAGACTCTGAATTTCTCTGAATATTCATCTGAATATAATTAGTCTTACTAGTAATGCCTTCTTTGGTTTTGGGGATACTTTTCATTCATAAAATGATACTGTCTCATCAAACCATTAAAGAGAAAGAGTAGTTATCAATTTACGAGTAATATTATCATAATCATTATTTGTCCTGTATTACCACTTTAACCCTCATTAGTCCACCAAATGAAAAAGCCTATTTGCCCAGTTAACTGTAGTCCAAGCATCTTTTCATTGTTTTTTAATTATTTTCTTAATTATTAGATTATGCCACGCCAGTGTTTGATGATTAATTACAAATGTAGTCTGCTTGGCAAATTTAAATGATTTTGAATTTGTTTGAATTATCCAAACCAAATGGAAATTCTCACTATGACCAATTACGCCCTGAGTATATTGGTCATAGCATCTTATTGCCATACGAGTCATGCATTACAAATCATCTTTATCTTAAAAACGAAAAACTACTAATGTAGTCTGGTGAGTGCTAATACGCAGTCAATACATTAAAATATTCCAATGCGAGAAACCAAAATCTAATTAAAAATAATACTTCGGGGAAAACTTTTTTATTCCGTATATTTTTACAAAGTAGTCATTCGTTATCCGCTACATAGTTATCCGTTATCAAGAATAGTGGTTGAATCACAAAGAAGAATACAACTGTCCCATAAATGATTCTGTAGATGGATGGCCATCATCACGAGATCTATCTGGATATTGACTTTCCATGTAAGAATTTCTTTGTAGCTTATACAGTGTATAGTTCGAACCTTAAGTGTGCCATAGCATAGTCCTTCTCACGTTGTGAATTCATTCTTCGAACACCAACCATCTCCGATGGCTTTGCCAAAAGCGGCATATTCGTCGTATTGGTTTTCAGTTTCAGTCAACTGCTCGACAAGTGTTTTAAGAAGGACAGTATCTGAAGACTTGCCACGTTTCCTAGTGTTTGTAGTTTTAATTTTCGGTGTTTGTATCGCATCTGTCTTGCAAGGTGATTCGTTATTTACCCCAGGTGAGTTTCCATCGAAATTAAAAGTTTGTTCGTTGGAATAAGGGATGCTCTCACCACAATGCGACTCTTCCTGTGGTATAATTTCGTTTGATGGAATATTTGACATTGTCTCCTTCGGCTCGTTTGGTTCATCAAGAAATGTCATTCTTGAATACACATCTAATCGCGCTTTAGTTGGTTTCACTGCGTTACCACTTGGTTGCTTTCTACTGTTCTTATATAAAAATAGTCTCTTTTAAGACTGCGAAATCGTCTGATGCACCACTCGACCGTTTGCCCAACTTCTTCCGCAACACATGCCCATGCCAATTGTTTGCTTTGGATGTCCTTGAATCTCCGACTCGCAATTTCATAAAGTATCTTCCTTTCGCTCACCTTGTCAATCAATAATTCATCCATCGCACTTTCCATTTCAAATGACAAATTCAGCTGTGTGCGTTTTACAAAATAGAACGCTGCTCTAAAGTTATTGGCGGCCGCTAATAGCGACGATATTGATCGCATCTAGCTTTGAGTGTCAACGCACGTTGTTCGTATCGGCCACACCGAGCTGTGCGCGCCCGCTAGTAGCGACGTGAGTCAATGCACATTGCTAATAGCGGTTATGTGAACCGGGCTTAACGGATACTACCGTTGTGCAGCCGTTATTATACCGTTACTTTTGTGAGTGTGTACATGACAAAGTTATTGACACTTTCGCAAACGCCAAAGACAGGCGAGCAGATTTTCTTTACAAATGACTTTTCTGTTCAAAATACTGAGAGTTTTGATTAAAAATTGTTTCTATAAATGCATTGTTTTTCCCATTGCACATGTATTTCACTAATTTTGCAAAGAAAGTATAGAATATGTAATGTGCTGACATGATGAGCTAACGTGATCACCTCACCTTTCTTGACACACATGCCAAGAGTACAGCGTTGAAAGAAGTTCAAACTAATTCATTATGTATCTGTAATCTTTATTCAAAGCCTGAATGATAGACAAAATGTTGCTTCAACCGTGTAACTAAATGCAGTGACATAGACTTACACATGTATAGCATGTTGCTAACATATTCTTTGCTTTTCATTTACAAAATAAGATCCTTTTAGACTAGATTTTTGATTATGTAAAAATTTCATGCTTATGCCCCACCTGGACCGAATGTCACGAGCCGCCACTGGTCCTTATCCCTCCTCACAGTGATCTGCCGAATCTGCATGCAAATATGTGAGGCAAGCGTCATCTGATTGATCGATACGCTACTATAACATCAAGTTGGTTAACCTGTCTCAAAACATGTCATTATGCGTGCGCTGGGAATGCAGCGTGCCTTTCTACAGATCAGTGTACGAAAATAAACAGCAAGTGCACAAAAGCATATCAGATAATTCAACGAATGTGCACATTTCGTTTTTGCATTTTCTCATGACCAGGCTCTTCGCGACAAATGGATAAGACAAAGAACAATTAAACGAGAGGATGTCGATAATTTTGGCCGAAGAAGCGTCTTCCTTCCAATCTTGTCCTCGCGAATTTGTTCTCTGCATTTCATCGAAAATGATTTAATCAAAACAATTCAACAATTCAAGATCACGATCTAAGCGTCCCAGAAAAGAATTGAAACTATTGCAACTCAAATCTTCGACAGTTCACAATGTTTTCAACAACTTTCCATCTCACCATACCACGGTATCTTCATAAAATACACTTCATCCTTCACGTGACAAAAGATGAATCAAGCAGCGACTCGCATGGAAGGAGAGAACACAAGAATGGAAACTTGATAATTCGAATTCCCAACGATGATATCACCGATTTCGAGGATCTCTTAGATTGGCTTTCTTCATTAAATCTCCCAACAAATTTCGACTTCCGAGTGAGTAGTGTTTTCTCATTTTTCTTCAAAATTGTCTCCACACTTTCAAAGTTTCATTCGTATATTTCATGATTTGTCATTTGACTTCTACATCGATGGAATCAGGATACATGGCAATCGATTTTATTATCTCTTGGAAACGAATGACACGATCTCCTCAGAAACGGAATTGATTAATTTATGCAAAATGTAAGTCATTGCTGTGACAACCAACAATCATGCTAATAGGTAAGCTGATCCATAACTATTTCTCTGCGTCGGTTGGTAGTTATAATTTGTGCAGGATTTAGTAATTTTATTATTGTACGCATAGGTCTTTCACTGGCAACATTTGTTCAGAAATAAAGGCGTTCCACATTTTACATCGTTAATCTTATCCTGATGTTATTACAATGATATGATAATTTGTATTTTTCATGATGAATTGATGACAGTATATTACACGTCTACTCATTACCTAATGTGCCTCTATACAGAAATAAAACCCATTTCATAAATCATAATTTATAAACATAATCGTGCAGATGAAGAGATGAAAACCGCATGAGATGAACAGTCATTTTCTAGGCTTTTGTTGAAGAGACCTTGGTTAATCATTTTCATTAAGTTTTTGTTGGAAAACCAAGCAGACAAGATGGTAATAGCACAACAAAAAAGTTATTACCATCTTGTCTACTTGGTTTTCCAACAAAAACTTCTAAGCTTTTATTTGACGTATTGTTCATCAAGATACGTCAACTTTTAGTGAAAATGTGTGATTGACTTTAAAAATCTGCTTGATTGCTTACATCGAATAGCTGCCATTATTAATTCAAGTTAAACTGATTTTGGTTGCAGTCACTCGCGTATTTGCTACAGCTTTCAGTTTGTGGGTGCGATCTTCGATGAGAATCCGTTGACATGTGTATTAATACTTAAAAACATCATGCCAGGCAGTCATAACGAAGTACAAATCAATTTTCGAATTATAGTTGTAATTCGTTGATACTCGCTTTGACAGGGCAATCCAAAGTTAGCAATATACTGACGTCAGTCTTCAATACAGTTCGCGGTACATTTCAAACAGCGATCAGTCAGAGGACTTGCTGCATCTCCATTCTTGATAGGGGCGGGTGGGGCACATTGAACATGTTTTTGATCTTTTCTCAGCAGTTTGAATATACTAAATCAAATGAACCAAAATCAAACTCGGATGAAAAGTTGAGGGTGTCCTTAGTAATCTCTGAGTTGTTGAACGTTTTTGTGACATTTAATATTCCCACAATTATAATTTTAAAATTTCTACCAAAGTGTGAACCACCCACTGGTGGTGGCTACTTTGCGATGTTCATCAAATCTCAAACGAAAAGGGCGTGAAGATCATCTATGTAACTATTAGAACTAAAATGACAAATAAACGGATAAGCAACAAAACTAGTATTGCAATTATTATGATCAAGAGGTTATACTACAAGGAAAACAATCAGTGTTTATTATTATTATTATTCGTGTTTCGAAATAAATGACATAATTTTATGTTACTTCAATTTGCGAATTTGATGTTAAGTTTATATTTACGAATACGATAATTTTATTCTGAGAGAAAACTATCACTAATAAAATCAATACTTAGAACAACTTTATTTTCATTAAAATAGTTTTTGATTTACGCGAGCGTTTGTTGATAACGAAATCTCTATCAGAACGACCATTACACTTGAGACGAGATTTGGTTTTGTTTCCAGCTTCGATGCCAAGAGAGTTAGAGCTGTATTTCTTTTATCGATGCTGTCAAAGGTGTTGAGAGTGAAGTTTCTCTTTACATAACTGGAGACCCAACTATCTTTAGCAAAGGACGGGTACAACTTGACGAACGATTTCATTTTGACAATGGCAAAAATTAATTTTACTATTAACCCATAATGAAATCTTATATAATTGTTCAAGTAGTTATTGTCCGGGTATCGCAAACTCAGTATCCTTATTTAGTGAGTTTAACAGTTATTAGCTTTTAAATCAGTAAATAAAGATATAGTTTAATAAAGTTTATAGATATGAATAATAATATATAATTAGAAAAGTTTATCCATTTTTTAATAAGTCTATTAATAATTTTTTTTCTAATATAACTCATGTTTTTCTTCAAAAGAATGAGCGATCAATAATCAATGATATCAAGCACAATCAACCGCTAAAGCGATAGTAAGTATTCGTGTTCGAAATAGGTTATAAAACTTCTATGTGAAAGTGAAAATACCGCAGTGATTAGGCCTGGACTATCGGCTCTTGGCCTGATGAACCAAGGCTAAACGTTTCGGACGAGTTACTGAATGATTATGACTTTTGAGTAGTCGCAATCTTCATCTATCTAAAATTGGTTTAGTAACAACACAGCGATGATAAAAACTGTAAAAATTCAAGTGCATGGTCCGTTTTGTGGAAACGGGACTATATTGACATCCTCAATTAAGCTATAATGTAATCATACCTCCATTGGTTCGTTGCTTCTTTTTTGCACTGATACTGTTATCGGAATACAAATGAAAGTAGGAAAGCCATAACTGATGCAATTGTGAAAAAAATGCGTACACTCAATGTAAACATTTCAAAAGTAAGGGAATGCCAAGTTAGTTATTACATCATTTTATGAAAAATAAATAAATGGCAATTAATTTTTTGTCTCCACGAAGCTATCTTCATGGAACATAAATATTATAGTCCGGCAGCAAAAACTAATTATGCAGGGAGCGAGGGCGAAAATGAGACTTTCGCAGAATAATGTGGGTACACAAATTGCTGCTAATTTGGCATTCCCTTACCTTTGAATTACTATCTGATGTAATTTAAGCATGTGTAACTTAATGATGTGATTTATTGACCAATTTTGAGTAATTTCAACTACAGAACGCAGTCATCTTCAGGGTATAAAATGATAATTGAACAGAGCATGCCTTGATGGAATTTTAGGCATTTATATACATGCGAATGAAGAATATGCATAAAGATATATTTATAAATGCTTAAAATTTCATCAATGCATTCTCATTTTTTATAGCCTGAAAATGGCTACGCTCATACAGTATAGTTGAAATTAATTGGTTCATGATCTAATAAATTGGCATCATATCGGCAATCCTATTTTCACTTTTATTTAGAGTGTCCAACCAAAAAGGCATCATCTCTACGTGATTGTTAGCTGTATATAATTGTAATAAGAGATTTCCAATTTTGACTTGACTTGACCCACCCTCTTATTCATGTTTGCAAGTGGACAGGCATTTGCTGTATTTCTTTTTCATGATTGTTAGCTGTTTGTAATTGTCTTTAAAGATTTCCAAAGTTGCGCTATTGGTCCACACTCGCAAACATGTTCTCATATGGATTTATTTGTCATACCTGTACTTCCTTTTTTATACTGATCGTCAGCTGCATATTTAATTTCGTAATTTGTTTTATGACACATTTTTCATCGGAACTTGTCTAGTGCTCATGTAATACATGTGGTGATTCTTGTCGTTTTAATATTTTTTACCGGGAAATAAATGTGACAACAGGTCGGGTAATTAATGTAATCCCTAGTAACACGCTTCTGACGGCCCCACGCTGGCTCAGGAATGGGTCATATGGGTTGTCGTGGGCACCACTTTTTTGAAGATTGGCAAGGTGAGGGCACCACTTGAGGTGACCCATACCCAATAAAACCCTCACCGTATCGGCGACTGACGGCATCTCTAAATATTTGCCCCATAAGTCACAATTACGCCAGTAGCGCGCCGATGCCCATAAATTTAGCCAGCCGTTTATGCAGAAATTTCCATAACGATGAAAATTATGACATGTAGTAAGCCGTAATTGTCATCATAAGAATAATGCTATAAGTGGCGATTGCATATCATGTATGGTAATGCAGCATTTGAATATCGATTAGTGTCCCCAATCAGTCAGCAACAATATCAAGGAACAGATATTTTATTCTTCTATATTCCCGCATTTTGTGAGCAATAACGAAATACACTTGTTTCACCCTAACTTCACACAGAGTGAGCCTACTTGTGGACGCTGAAATTTCCCTTCATTTTCTGTTTATGAAGACATTTTTGAAGCACAACGGTACTCTATTAACTTACGGCACATTTAGAAGCTTTGGGTGTATTTTGTTTAAGTGCTCATATTTCAAATAGATATATTTCGGTTCTGCAAGCCTGTGGATTCTTGGAAAACGTTTGTCAGACTTACATCCTAATCCGCTATTATACATCATTACCGACTGACTGGTGTGGAGGCAAGTATTGATTGAGCTTTGATGAAGCTTGTGAGATGGTCGACCTGTTTGATACAGACGAGAAAGTTATTAGTTAGGCTAAGAGAAACCTGGGCAGACGCGCCACGAGTCTGAAATATGACATTGCGCAACGTGAAAAGGGTAATCTGGATTTTCATAATATTCATGCAGCTTTTCATCCAACGCTATCACGTGATGAAATTATACTTGGTGAAAGTAACTAATCGAGTGAGTATTCGAGACTTCAGTTGTCGCCATGACACAGGATTAGCGAAGACGGCCTGCTCTGATCAACAGCACGTGAAGCCGGTAAGCAAGTCATTGTCTCTTGTCAGAAATATACTGGGATGTATTTTGTGTCTAAAAAATACTTCGGCAAGAAGTTGGCGGATACTATTAAAGTCGCGGCAATTATTCATTGATAAAAGCGATTAGAAGCTCATATGATAAAAAGTAGACATATAGGCCTACACCATTTCCATTTATATAAGTAATCACGCAGTACGTGCGGGTTCTGATTCATCTGCATATTCAGTCATCGTAATTGCAGCTTGATAAAATTGCAAGAACTTTCTGTGGAAGTTCATCAATTCAAATATCTGTGATTAAGCACTTTTGCAGTTATAGATGAACGTTCCTTCTATGAAAGGAACACCTTCATAAGTGCCCCTTGTAATAAATATGTTTTGCTCCCAACGTATTTGCGAGAATCAAAAATCATTTGTTTGCAATTCATGAAGATTTCAATGTAAATCCATTCAATTTTATGAAATGCACCATCAGAATCTTTGTAAGTAAGAATTTGATAGTCATGCAATAGATTTCTCATTAACTTAAGCAAATGGGACGCATCAAAAATTCAATAACTTCGGTTGGCCTTAGCGGTTGTCCTGCCCTAGAAAAAATTTTGCTCCACCTGCTCAGCAGGGTCTCCCGGACAATCATTACTCTAATGTATTATTGTTACTTTTTGATGCAAACTAATCGACTCAATTTAATAAAGTCATAACTTTCAAAGCACACCATTGCTTAGAAACATTATTTTGATAACTGAAAATGATCCATCACATATTCAAAGTGCAGTTTAAAACTCCCGTTTAGGTCTGCCATCTGCAAGTTATTAGAAAGACTGATGTACAATTTAGCATATCCATATCAGCACTTTAATGGGAAAAATTGAGTTTGATGATGACAATTGAATCGCGTTCTATGAATGCAGCAAAACTTTTGTACCGAAAGCATAATTACATGACAAATCCATAGATTCAAAATATGTTCATATGTTTGTATTAGCGTGTGCACCTCATCATGCTACCGTACCTGTACTCTGCTTCTAGAATATAATCACAATATGCATTCCTTTTCTTTCGGAAACGTACACACAATTCCTGATGGTGACATCTCCACTAAACATTTTCCACTGATCGGATCTTCTTTCTCACAGGCAGGTGTCAGAATGAGCACCTACATCATATGATACAAGCATCTGCAGGTAGACCTAACACCAGGATGGAATCTTCATATTGCATCTTCTGTCTAAAAGCACACCAATTCGGCCAGTTTTGTCGTCTAACTGTTGGCCATGTCATCTTCGAAATCAACCGCTTCAATATAGCGGGTAATTCGTCACGCCGGCTGTCTCATTTTGGCCTGCTCCTCACAAGTGACGTTCACCTGAGAACAGTTTCGCTAGAAGAAACGTCAATATAGTGCAGTTTCATTCATCAGACCAACAGCTGATCATCATGCAGTGCTAGCAAAACTCACACATCAATAAATATTCTAAGGGAGCGCTGATTGTAGAGAGAACTTGACGGATTCCGTAACAGGTTCGAGGCAGGTGAAGCCCTTTTAGGTCGTGGCATTGAAACAAATAATAATTGGCGGTTCAAACTTTACATGTGGCTTCCCTGCAGAGGCGTCGCTAAGGACACATCATTGGGGGGGTGTTTGCTAAATTTTACCTGATTTACAACTAAGAACCAAAATTTACCTGATTATTGCACACACGCATACTCACACACACATCCCAACATGTTTCATGATTATATCCTGCAGAAGAGGTACCTAGTCATCTAATCGGCCGGAAATGACGCCTATAAATGAAAAATAATTTAATTGGTGGTTCATACGAATATTATTCATATTGAGTAGTCTCGACTGCTAAGGAAATTTTCGATGGTGTTTGCATCGAGAAAGTTAACACGCTGTTAACAATAAACTTCTACGTACAGAGAGGACGGTGTGCCTTATTCATACCGTGCGCTTTCCGCGGTGCGCGTGTGACTGACGCGGTATGAGGAAGGTTTGATGAAATCCACCGTAGAGATGACGTCATCTCCTCAAGGGACAACGCAATAGCCAGAACTTATATGAATCAACGGCTAAATATACACTACACAGCTAGGCAGAATGAGTTGCAGGCGTTTCAGCGTCAGGTGATTCAGTGTCAATATTCACTGGCCACATCATAGGTAGGGTACTGGAATTACATTTCAATTGCATTTAGATATTTTAAATTTAGCAGAGCTAACTCACATCGCCTTATGCTCCAATTTTTAAGAAAATGCGAAGCGACTGTTCCTCCCACAGAATTAGATTCATCTGCGCGGGCTTCGGTTTCCTAGAAAGGAAGAGTTATATGTAACCTTAATATCGAAATGGTACATCACAGAATTAGACAACTTGCTCCTTCTCGAATGGATAATTCGTGTATCGCTTGCTATTGGAAATGGCAAACAATAAGCTTTCAGCAGAGGACAACAGAGCCAGTGAGAGATGCGTGCGTGCTGTGATATCACTTCTCGCACACACCAAAACACACATCGATGCCTGACTTCCATTCAATGTATGCACCATACAGTGAGCAATGCCGAGGAGAGGATGTGAAATCATCAAGTGAACTAATTTTCGTACGCCTGCTACTTTCTTTAATAATGATCGGAAGGGCCAATATTATGGAGAAAACGTGTGGGCAATGATCTGAATTCTTCGAATCTGAAGGAATTTTGGCAATCGAAGCACTTTGCTGGAACTCACATTAATCCTTTTAATCCTCACATTCACATTAATCACTTTTTTTCCTATCTCTGTAAGGTATAAGGAATTCCTTTTTGCCCACCTAATAGGTTCCTCAATGTGCCGTCCATCACATTCTTCTATCACATTCATTAATCACACTTCTAGCAAACCGAAGCAGATAAACAAAATATTTAATTCTGTGGTTCCTCCTGCTCGCATATACAGTCATCCCGAGTAGAGGTCGTTTTCAGCGCGCTATGTTTGACCGCTTTCGCGGGACAAATCAATATCATCGACAGCAACTAACCATATACTTTCTGGTGTCTAGAAAGGGTAAGAATTTCCCGACATTATGAATTGTTTTTGTGACAAGACGTGTTTTTGTGGCTAAGAACAACGGCAGTGAATATTGGAGCTGAATCGCCGGCAAACCGGCGGTTTACCTGACATTTCTCATTTTACCTGAATCTTTTAATAATTTCATATTGGGGGGGTGTCACGGTCCCCCACACCCCCCCGGTCGCGACGCCTCTGCTTCCCTGTGTCAATTCATGAAAAGTCACGGAAGAGCTTTGGGATAAGCTATATTCATTAGCCTATTTACATTTCTACAGCTGATTGAATATTGAAAAGTCCTGAAAAACCTTGCAAGGCAGGACAGCCGTTAAAGAATTGGGACTTGAGATGTTGGAACGATCTGGAGGTGCACGATGAGGTATTTTTAGTGTCGTGTTCAATTAGGACGGATAACCATAAAAAAACACTGGGAACTGCATTGTTTTTCAAAAGACGTTTTCGTCTGAAACTGACTTTCTCACCTTTCCTTCCCGAGATACCAAGTTATCTTCATAATCGCTGTAAACGAAGTGAGCACTACATACGAATGAGACGTTTTTAACGGGAATGAATTTCTTTCTCTATATTTTACTCAGTCAAGTTTTGGGAAGATCGGGATTACTACGCAGAAACAAATGAAATGATAATGTTGAAAATTTCATCGCTCGATTTTAGCAGCGAGGAACACAACATGACACATATCCTTTGAATGATATCAGTCAAAAACAAAATTATAAGTTAAATTGTTTACTTCAAATACGAAGACTCCCACAAGTTGTCAAAACATGTCAATCAAGAATTTAGTACTTCAATGATAAAAGAAAGATGTGGGCGTCAAGTTTTGATCTCTTCAAATATCGATTCAACCTGATGCATACCTAAGGTACCGCACATTTGTCAATTTAGCAATTGAACACAACATTGCATGATGTAATTCAAGCAAAACATTATGATTTACTTGTATTTCATGCTTTGCTGCTGGCTAACTCCAATTTCTTGCCCAAGTATTTTCAGCGGCCGTCGATGTAAACAAAAAATTGCGGCTTCAGTGCAGATAACGGTGAATGAATGAATGCGGGAAGTCTTTCCCTAATCTAGTTCTGTTGTTGTCGTTCGCTGTGGTCATTTCTCCTTCTCGTGGAATTATTCCGAGTAATGGAGGTTATTCTAGCCACTGAATTAGATTCTGTGATTCTAACCTATAATTTTAGACGCAGACCACATTACAAAAATTGTTCCTAACGTTGTTCTTTTTAGTCTAGCAATTTAATTTCTGCGTTGTCTGATGTATGCCTATCAGATTCTTTGAAGTATATAATAAGGCAACATGAATGATGTTTACTTCTGTTCACTTCGTCATGTTTAAATTTCGTGTTTATATGTTTAACTGCTGTGCAGATCACACAAGCCGTTTAATAAATAATTTCACAAAAAGTCGAGCCATTTTCATGTGTAATTTTCGTGTTGAATTTACTTTCTTAAGTGGTCAGTTGTAGCCAGTAGGCTTTCCGAAAGATAATTGAGAGTTTCTTTGACGCAGGATTTTAGCATGAAGACGACCGAATTTTTCCATGAGAACTGACAAACAGTGTGAGCTATCATTCAGCTTCATCATGATGCTGAGATTTTTTGAATGTATAAAAAGATACATTGTTAATAACTTTTACCGAAAAAAGTTATGTCTTCTACTAGATTTGTTATTATTCGTTCTGTCACGGATGTTTAGATAGCAGTATTTCAAAATATTCACATGCTTTCCGATCATATTTTGCCATAGTTATGCCTTATCTAGTAAGAATTTACCTCGGCCTTCCTGCAGGCAATGTTGTGAAACATAACATTCTTATTGCCGTGGCTTTTAGTTAAACAATTAAATTTCCGCGGGATCTGATATGCCTATTAGATTCTTTGAAGTAATTATTAAAGCAGTCTGAATGATATTTACCTTTGTTCACTTCATCATATTCAAATGGCATGTATAGATGTAAACGTTATGTAGATCATACATTTACTTTATGTTGCACACTGATGTCAATATGCGAACTTCACAAGACGATCAATGACCTACAACCTTTGGATGTAACTTAATCCTTTAATTGTAATGTTTTAGACTGGTTGAGAGGCGCAAAGTCTCAAATTTCAGCGCCAACTTTTAGGCTACCCTCTATAGCTTAGGTCTAGAGAGATTTCGTCTATTCGGCATTGAGGTGCAGTTCTACACGTAGAAGAAGTGAAGAAAAAAATTGTTGCGATATGATGCTTTCCCCATCATATCTTGTCACAGTGGTGGAAGAGAGTGAGATCGGCTGACACCAATCTTTTCTGGACTGGTGATAGGAAAAGCAGAGGGTTTCTTAAAACGCAGAGTGAAAGAGAACCGAAATGCCGCCCACCGGTCAATCATATTCTCGCTAAGTAGCTCTCAAAGTGTGGAATCCGCTTTTCTAGTAAAATAATAAGTGGCCGAATATCTCTCTTCTAAAAGGTATCAAAATGCTCCCATTCTTTAGTTTAGGAGTTTGGGAAATTGTTGTTGAAATTTAAAGTTGATATTCTTGATTTATCATTAAAAGTAGGTCTAATCGCCATCCGCTGTGTTGAGAAAATTCGCTGAAATGCTAAGTCTACTCAACAAAAGTTATGTCTCCTATCAGTATTATTAAGTCGAATGACGAAATTCTATGTTAGTGTAAAAGTTTCGCCATTTTATGGATAGCGAGGCTCTACCTTGATTCTCGAAATTATAGTTTAGTCGAAGTTATAGTTATTTTGTCGAAATTTAAATAACTTTTTAATTGCAAATCTCGAATTTACCCGGGCATGGCTGCGACTTTAAATAGGGAGTTTTGTCGATGTTGACATATGTGAACTAGGGATTCTGATGATTCCTGATATTGGATGAAATGCCAGATATTCAGGTCTTCTATTTTTCAACTGAATTTGGAACTCAATATTTAATCATTCTATTTACATTGTGCATAGTTTCATTTTCGTGGCTTGCTTCAAGACAAATCCCATTTACGTATACATTCTTTTCTGACACAATGTTCTGCCACTGTGATGAACATGCACTATTACTTCATCGCAGTTACTTGTGCATATTTTTAAGGATTGATCCATATTGCTGACATTAAACACAGTAAATCTCAGCTCAAAAATAAATTATTTCAGGTTCTCCAAATTCTCAAACTCCGTGGACGACAGTGGATAAATCATCGGTTGGTCATCAACTCATCACTGACTTGGCCAAGTTTTCAAAATGCCGTTTCACGACGCGATTTTGTTGACTGTTACCGAAAATGGAATTACTATTGAATCTCTCATTTCGACTTGAAACCCTTTCGGGTCTTGAGAGAGGTGAGCATGAAATAAGTAAGTAGTACTAGATTTCGTTGCACTGGTATTATTAATTATTATGGTACTGGTATTATTATGGTATATTAATTATTATTGCACTGGTATTATTATTTAATTGAAATGAAATCTGGTGGATATGAAATAATAGCTTGAATTTGATGAAATCGACTTCGAGCAGTCCGAGAATTTGAAACTGGTAACTTGTAATGGTGTCTATTATTGCGGTAAATCAAGAGTGCCCAGATTCATCAAAATAAAAAGCATTTCCATTCTTTATTTAGATTATATTGCTGTCGGCTTCCAGACGCACATTGATTTAGATCAATCTACTCATTCATTAATTCTTTTACTCTTGTGAAATTTATTATTGAATGTACGATATACACAGTTATGACTTGCTTGATTTTAAAATCTTCATACAGATATGCCTAATTGTATACTTGCCAGCTGGAAAATCAAAAGTAGGCCTACTTATTCTGGCTATATTACATCCAACTTTCCCTGTATTGCCCTCGCAGATAGGGAATTTCTGCAATGAAATCTCTCATTAATAGAACTGTAAATGCGGAGGGGCCGGCCTATAAGACATAGAAATTTTCTTCGACCATTCATTGAAAATGCATGGAATTATAAAGCAATTACTATATACTATGTCGTTGAATCGAAATCGCGGTCTAGGCGATCCTAGGCATCTTGGGAGATGTAGCAAAAGTAGACTACCCGTGTTCTATTTCATTTCAACTGCCAAGGGCTCTTCCATAAGAATCATTTTTCAATTTGCTTTACAAAGCTCGTGCTAATCAGTGTCAATCACATCTGCTAGAACATTGGTTTTAGGCTCTAAAATTGCGCAATGATAAAGATTCTTAACTATAATGCTTATTAGATTGAAGAGCTTTGCCGTTTCCATAAAATATGACCAGTTCGGGATCTTAATAGACACGTAAATATTTTAATTAACGGTAACACGGAAATATTCGGTCGCTGAAACTATCTAATTAAGCCTAATTTATTCTAGGTCCGTCGTCTCTCTGTTATCGGTGGAAGGAATGAATCTGAATTGGTGAAAAGAATATTCGACACGCTGTTATCGCGCAACGAACAGTTGCAGTGCAACTTAGATGGGAGGAGCGGATCCAAAGGATTTAAGTTTGAGTTGAAAGGCCCATTCTTACAGCTAGTTTTCGGTAAGTTAAGATGTCAAGACTAAAAAACAATCCCTGAATTAATGTCTGCTTTGTTGCATGCAAGGTTGTTGCTTGGGTGCTTGGGTTTGCTTGGGTGCTTGGGTCGCTTGGGTCTTGGACCCAAGCGCTTGGGTGTCAGACCCAAGCACAACCCAAGCACGACCCCAAAAGACAAGGCCAACTGTTTGCTGTGTCTGTAGACTTGCTCGTGCTAAATTCTTCGACGAGAATTCCCCATAGATTATCCACTACTGATCTAGGCTACCGCATTACTGGTTGCGGCGGGCTGCGATCTGTCGCTTTTCACCCACACAAACCTGTGTTCAGTCAGATTATGAATAGGACCATTCATTCATTCGCAAATTCCTGGAAATATGAATGGGGAGAACAACCAGATAATAGCAGATCAAGTTCATGGGTTCATTCGTCCTCAAGCAAACTTGACTGCTGTCTATCGATCGACTGCGCTTCCTGGAAATATGAATGGGGAGAACAACCAGATAATAGCTAGAGTTATCAACGGTCTGCTGATTTTCTTGCTAGCCTATATCTTGTTTTGTTAGATTATCCCTTGATGAAAGATATTGTTCATTGAAAGTCCTTGTTTTTAATTTTAGCAGACTCATGTCTTGTAGATACAGAGTAAGAGTTGTATTAATTATAGCCTACTGTTCATTTTTACGAACAAGATCAAAACTGAAGTCCAGGCTTGCAATGGTCAAACTGCGCTTTGCTATAGGATATAGCCTACATCGTAGCCTACCGAAATAAGCATGGGTTTCGATTATTCTAGGCCTGTATCAGTTAGCTACATGCGGTCTGTAAGACACATTAGCCCATACAAACACATTACAGTAGGCTCAAACTAGGCTTATGTCAAAAGAAATAAATTGCTAGTGCCAAAATTTCTTGTAGAATGTAGATCCAATAGACAAACTTCGATTTTACCGCATGATGTTATGTCTAAGGCTCTGTAGCCATCGTATGGTCGTTTGTTGTATAGGCTAAGCAGGCCTACTACAATCTAGTTTATCGTACCGATATATTGTTGTGTCTAAGGCGTTAGCTGGTCTACAATATAGCCTAGTCTCATAAAGCCACAAGAACGGCATCAATAAGTAGGCCTACAGGGCACTGATATTCAATGCAGTAAGGCAGTCTGCAGCTGTAGGCCTAGTTTCAATAGATCGAGTGGAGGTAGGCTAATTGCTATTGGATAGCCTATTAGGCTAGATGCAAAGATGCAATGACGGCTGACCTTCATTGGTGTCATGTTCATTATTTTTTGTTTTTAGAATTATATTATTATTATTATTATTATTATGCTTGGGTCATGAAAAATCTGCTTGGGTTGCTTGGGGCTTGGGGGTATACCCAAGCAAAACCCAAGCCGCTTGGCTTGGGGTGACCCAACCCAAGCCTCATATCAACCTTGTTGCATGTTAACATGATTAGATGCACATTGCTAGTGGTTATTTGATTTCAGAAGTCTTCAGTTATAATGTTTTGTGATGTTCCATCCCATAATTTTAATTTTCGTTTATCTAGTTCATTCAGTTTTCGTTATTGCATTCGGCTTTGCGTATTTTTAATATTTCATTATTGTTTAATAATTGGAAAAGAGTGTGGATGCATTATTGGAAAATTACCGTCATTTATTTGATTAGCAGTTAGCAATTTTAATTGTGCAAATAATGCTTCTCAGTTACTTGCATAATATTTTCAATAAGTTTGTAGCTAGAGTAGAAATGACTGTATATGTATAAATAGTAAACAAAGCATGATTATTGTACCGGTCTACGAAATTTATCAGCTTCTCAAAAGCAGTTTCACTCGGTCAAAAGAAATTAATATAAAATGAATTGAAGTAATATTTCAGCCAAATTCATTGAAGCCGTCAAAGCATATTTGCAAGAAATCCCTGTCACAAAAAGGTTTTGTTGCGCCGAAATTGAGCCTCCCTTTCGAGGTACTGTCCCGCAAGTATGTTTCTTTTGTCCCAGTAATGATGCCAGCTGGTCCAGTAATGGATGCAATCTCCCACATCTTAAGATACATAAATTCGTCTAGTCTAAACGTGGAATTTCTTTGAAAATGAGGGTCTTTCAGTATTCAATTGTTGGAGGGACCCCATTATCATGATGGTAGACCTAATAGCAAAAAAGTAATTTGTATTTAGACGGGCGCTTTTCCATGAGGCATGATTATGGTGGTCGATGACCATCTGAAAGCGCTCGTCTGAATAAAAATTGCTTTTTTGCTATCAGGCTTATGGGGTCACTCCAACAACTAAACGTGGAAGTTGTAATCACACTGAAATTCTATCTATGTATACAGTGCTTTCATTCTTTACATATATGCGCAATAGTTTACCTGCATAAATTTAATCGGCCTGCGTAAAAAATGCAAATTTGCCGCGTATTACCACTGAGAGGCAGTTTTTGAGATCTATCGTACAATGCTTTAATCGCGTTGTTCTTATAAGAATAGGGACTGTAGGAGTGGTTATGAGTATACAATAATGTATTTGTTTCTTTTATACAATTGGTTTCAAATTTGCCATTTTTATGAAAATTATCATATCTAGAAAATAAACTGAGTTATTTATCGGTTCTATCGGTTTATCGAATCAACAGCATCAAACCGTTCTAAAAAAGTGTGGGTTTCGGTTGCAGACCGAAAAGACAGTTAAAATGTCATCAATGTACTTCATGTAAAAAACCGACATTGCTTCCTATAATGTCTAGTGAGAATTCAACTAAAGAAAGTTCAATGGAGGATCCCATCCTCATTCCTTCTTTTTGCGGGTAATTTTCATAGTGAAACAGGTCTATTATTATCTGCTTCGATAAACAAACACGTGAAAGGTCGACTCCCTTCTAAAATCGTTTCATATTGATATCCCGACAAAGGCAATTTAAAGTACTCATTTATTGAAAATTTTGTTTATGAAATACGGTATTCTTAATAGCGCACAATACAAAAGTTTCAAGGTGCTCAATGTACGCTCTCATGCGCACTCCTTACTTACTTCCCCGTTTTTCGTCCTTGTCACGCTGAACGGGGATCAGTTGCGCAGTCCATACACAAAAATTGTTCAACCATTCTACATAATAATATAATAATAATAATGATAGAGTATATTTCTCATCAATGAAAATCATAATTTCACATTTGTTCAAGTCGCATGTTCAATTGCTTAAAGCAAGTTCAAAGAGGACAATGTAGTCATTTACAGACAGCTAAGAGATAAAGATTAAGATAATAAAGTTATTTCACTACGCGCTCTACATGAAGTCATTTCTTCATTCGCATTGTTTCATGAAATAATTGCAACAAATCACAACCACCTTTCTTGCATTGATTTTTCTTTCCATTAAGTCCTGTATATATTGCATCATTGTTATTGATCGTTGTCACGGTCACTGATGATGGCATCTTGTCTACTGAAACATGTCTGCGAATACATTATCTCCGATGAATTTTAATCAACTGGGATCGTCATATCCACCGGATGTTGTAACTGTTATCTTGAAATATGAAAACGACACCATTTCAGTGACATAGAAGCTATGTGGGTGTAAAATGGTGCCATTTCCGTTACAGATTCTGTGAAGAAGCAGCAGTTTCCAACGATAACTTCCAAGAATTTTGAGGAGATCTCCAGCAGGTATCTGCGTGGTACAAGGGACCGCAAAGGTGGGCGGCGACAACGAGAGTTTAGATGAAGGAGGCGGAGGCCCAAGCTCAGTTAAGTCACAGTGATTTATCTGACTCGGACTAAGTGGACTCGGACTATTGAGTGGTCTTCTCTGACTTTCACTTTCATAGATGCGCTACGCGCGCCAGTAGCTTTTTTTATAGTTTCATTGATCACATCGCCTGATGAACCGTTGAATTTCAAGTTTTATTCAACTTATTTTTATGAAAATGTTTATTGAGGCTATGAAGCTTTATGACAAATTTTATCGGAGATCAGTTCTTTATGCTTCCTGTTTAGAATATATTCCGGGTATTATCACCTCTGTACCCATGACTCAGAAAATGAAGAAATTCATCTTCATTAATCATTTTCTTTTTAGTTGAAATTTTAGTCTTTAGAAAGAAAAATTAGTCTTTATGGGCACTAAAATAATTAAATTATGTCAAGATATATTTCGCCGATCTGACTTTATCAATTGAAATAGAAAGAAATCATATGAAAAAATTCAGGAAATCAAATGCCAAATCATTCGAAATCTCTACAACATTACAAACTGTCAATATCGATATCTAACAAATATACGCATATACCACAGTTCATTGATTGTCGTAGTTCTGTCAGTACAACAACAGTCAATGAACTTTGGTATATGTGTATATTTGGTAGATGTCGACATTGACATTGATGGTTTGTAATTTTGTACAGAGATTTCAAATGATTTAGCATTTGATTTCTAAAATTTTTACTTAGGACTTCTTTCTATCTCAATTGATGAGACGGAAAGTCTATTTCGAATGAGATTTCATCGAGTTATGTACAACTTCAACATCTGAAACGTGTGAGAGTCGGAAATCAACACACTCAAGACGACAGATAGCTGCATGTATGAAAGCACTCTACCCCAGCAAAGCATTCAGCCCAGGGATATTCTGGACATCATTTGACATCACTTGAGACACACATCCGACAATCAAAGTCTATTTCGAATGAGATTTCATCGCGTTATGTACAACTTCAGCATCTGAAACGTGTGAGAGTCGGAAATCAACACACTCAAGACGACAGATAGCTGCATTTATGAAAGCACTCTACCCCAGCAAAGCATTCAGCTCACAGATGATCTAGACATCATTTGAAATTACTTGAGACACACATCAGACAGTCAAAGTCTATTTCGAATGAGATTTCATCGAGTTATGTACAACTTCAGCATCTGAAACGTGTGAGAGTCGGAAATCAACACACTCAAGACGACAGATAGCTGCATTTATGAAAGCACTCTACCCCAGCAAAGCATTCAGCTCACAGATGATCTAGACATCATTTGAAATTACTTGAGACACACATCAGACAGTCAAAGTCTATTTCGAATGAGATTTCATCGAGTTATGTACAACTTCAACATCTGAAACGTGTGAGAGACGGAAATCAACACACTCAAGACGACAGATAGCTGCATTTATGAAAGCACTCTACCCCAGCAAAGCATTCAGCTCACAGATGATCTAGACATCATTTGAAATTACTTGAGACACACATCCGACAGTCAAAGTCTATTTCGAATGAGATTTCATCGAGTTATGTACAACTTCAACATCTGAAATGTATTTTTAAGAATTTGTCTTGCAGATATCATCATTTGGAACATTAAATTCAATTTTTGAAATTCGATGACGCTGCTGAATTCATGAGACTTGAGCTTAGCATAATTGGCTTTTTTCTGATAACAGAATAATTATGTTATTAATGCAATGTTTAAGAACATTTAATCGCTGAGCATGCGAGCCTTCTGTTTACACATTCATAGAGGATATAGAGGAATATTCATGTTGTGTATTCATTCATTTAAATTTCACTAACAAACATTTGGATATTGAATTGACAATAATCACCGAATTCGAATCTACTTTTCGCGCGATCCTCGCATTGAACGGAGATTTCCTATGTCGACTGCATGCACTAGATATCACCGCCGAGCAGTCAGCCATTCACGAATTCTAGGAAATCATGAGCACACGCGCGCGTGAACTCGGTCTGTGATTGGACGAGGAAAGTAACCATTTTTGTAGAAATTAAATCAAGTCAATGTTGGCGATTGTTTGTGCCATCCATGCGCCAACAATTGAAAAATGATTGAAATATGGCGATAATATTTAAAAGAAGTGTTGCTGCCCAGAAATGTAGGGGAATCTGAAGTCTAACGAAATTTTCGAAAAATGTCCTTCAGACATGGTCAAATGTCACACAGCGTTAATTAAAATACAATATTTTTCTTAAAATATCCACAAGTATGTATTCCTTCTGTTACTGTGAAATTCTCCAAGCAATTTTCTCTGAAGTGGTCTCTCAAACAAAACTGACAACATTTTTACCTACCAGAAGACGCGTGAATTCATGAAATGCTGAGACTCAAAATGTCGAATAAAAGTAAATTTTGATGTGATACGAGGATGATATTTGCAAAAATCTCAATCCCTCTCAGATCGATGACAAGTAGTTATATCCATAGGTTGTGACCTTGTCGGATATTGAGAACTTATTGAACAAGCGCTATCTCTTGTATAACAGTCTCCTACTAGTCTTTATCATCTCAATTACAATTCTCAACCTATCAAGATGATTAAATGCCTAATTTACATTTATCAACAAATAGCATCCCAGGAAACTAGTCGTACACAGTCAATGTTCAAGAATGTTCCAAGTTTTTAACTAGGGAATATACGTTGGTCCAAAACGTGTCGATGCAGATCGGGTGGACCTTTTATTGCTAGGCGCTGGTGGGTTGGATTAATCTTTTCCCAGTCTCATATAATAAACTCGGCGGATAAGAACAAACTAGTATTAGTCAGGAGCTTAAGCATACTATCTCCCTAAATAAGCACAGGGAGGAGGAGTAATTGATACTCCAGATTGCAGTACACGTTGGGACGAAAATACGCTTAACCCATTTTATTTTTACCCTTATCGCATCAGTTGACACGGATACTAGATGCATAGCAGATCGATGTGATCGCGCTCAACCTAAACATAATCGAACAGGACAATATGGAATTTGGCGAATGGCCCTCGTTCATGTTGATATTATTATTGCAATTTCTGTACGACAAATTCCGGAGCGTCTCTCAATGACGAAGAATTTCAGGTTTATATATTTGATTAGAAGTTCACTGAGTTGATGTAAGCACAACAATCTTGTTGCATTTTTACTGAATCACTCACGTATTTTGATTGAAATGGCTTTCGCACAAAGACCACGCAGAAATGTATTCATGGCTGCGATTCGAAACTTAGGAGTTTTTGATGATACGGCTGTCGGTACATAGATGGATGGTGAAAGCGGTAGTGAAGAAATATCCGACCGTCTGACAGTGGAAGATGAGAGTAATAACATCATATCTAACTCCCTGACATGCCTAGGACATTTTTGTAACTTGGGTGAATAACGATCGAGGGACCTGAAAACGCTTTGCCTGTGTTTACAGGATTGAAACCGGCTTTGAATCCGTCGATACACATTGCTTCCAGAAAAACGTCCAGGATGCCTCTATTGCATCACTACAGAACTTTAACAGGAAATCCTTGCACATGAGTATGTAGAATACGGATTGCATTTGAATTCAACATAATTCATCGAGAAATTTCTTGCATAGTTTACCGGTATTCAGGTGGGAAATGTGACATAATCCTCGGTTACAACAAACCATCGGAAACTATCGGATATTGGTTATCAACAAGGTGGTGTACAAGACAGTCAGTACAAAGGAGTCGTCGTCCTCGTTTTAGGCTATAGTCCACCTCAGCTAGGTCACTATCCATCATAAAATTACCACACGTGTTCTGGAAAATACCATTAACTTCAACTTCGCAGCTCATTAACCACCGTCTTAACCATTAAAACTAACACAACAAACCCACACAATAGAAATACCACCATACGTACTTTCGAAAACCCCGTGATTCCAAAGGATGTCGAGTCTGTTATTTGGAAAAGGCCTTAGCACTTGTGCTTGGAATCAGTTCGGCATTTGCTTAAATCCATTTATTTGAAATTCACATGAAAAAATATAGTTGACAACATGCGCCTAGGTGGCGCTACTATCCGACGTGCACTAATGGGCCTAATCAAATATTTAACATCACATCAATGTTCATCTTGATGTAATTATATTGTGTTCAGGTTTATTCCCACGCGGAAAAAGAGATGCGCAAATAGCGGATTAAAAAGTCAGTATATTATAGGGCCATAGAATAGAAAGAAAACACTGCCGGCACTCACGTAGAAAAATAACATCCGCTCTATTCACAGTGATCATATCACACTAAGAAATTTATCCAGAAACTTGAATTACATATCAGTAGGTCTACACTACAAACTGTTGAAAAAAGTAATATCTATAAATGTGATGTTTAGTGATACAAACCATTCATGTTACAGCTTGCGAATACAACTCATACGATTATTTCGCACATTTTTAAATTACGGATTAACATGGACGCCTGAATTTCTTTACTCTGACAAAAAATTTCGCGGGGAATCAATAATAATCATGAATAAATTTAGAACCTTAATTCAATTACACGAAAACTACAATTGCAACGTTTGAAAAAATTAGTAGAGTGGTTCTTGTAAAATATTAGACGTTGTTGATATTCTGCGATATCAGCCAATGAGTGTGAGTTTGGAGAATAATTCACAGGTAGGTTGAGCGCTACTCGCACGGTATTAACAAGGAAATAAACCTTGCCTTCAAAATATCGAATACAATCGTACAAAAACATCATTACTTCATACTCTTTTAGAATTAAAAACAATAGAGTCCAAACAGTGCAGGTAAATGTTGCCTCTCCCTCTCTTACCACAGGAAACTAGCATGCTCAATATAATAAAAAATATCTGATAAAAACGGAGTGTGTTTACCTAAGATTGCCTCATGAGTTTGATCAAAAGTCAAGATGTTCAGAGAATTTCGTTAAGTCTATAGTTTCTCACAAATAAGTAATTGTATCTTGTTGATGGCAAACATGTTGAGATTTGATATTCAATTATTATTCGTTATTTTCGTGCTCCAACATATTAATCATGTAGGTAGTTATTTCAGCGGATGTATTTGGCCTCCGCTGCATTAAAGTCTGCATGTGCAAACCTAAGTTTATATCAAAGTGTTAATAAACCCCATGCCAAAATAGCTTGATGACAGTGGAGGAATACCAATAATGACAATCTTTGCAATCAACTTTCCACCTGGTTCATACATAAAAACGCATTTTTAACTGCTTATAATAACATGCTTGAAGTACGTCTCTACACACGACAATTTTCTAGGCAACCACAAACAAAAACGAAAAATCATCGAGTCCAATATCATATCATTACCACAACGGTTTGTAGCACTCATTTCATTGATGGGATTTCAGAAACCACGCGTAGACTTGTGCTCTATTAGACTATGAGCAATTAATATCGATAAACACGTGAGTTTCACATTACTGCGAAATATCAAAAAATTCGGAATTTTGTTTTACCGAGCTTAAATCTTAATGTCGTAGTCAAACAATACAAAAATTTGTACGGTTTTCGATTTACTGTACAAATTTCAACTATACTTTGATAGGCTAGGCAAAATTGACTTGAGGTTGGAATAAATTGCAAGATTTTGTTTTTCACTTTTTATTGGTTGATTATGGTCTGGGCAACATTATGGCAAAATTTTATGAAAATTGCATCAGGTTTAGATATGCAAATTCTGACATTTATTCTGATCAGAAAAAATATAAAAGAAAGCCATTACGGTATTTAACGTTTGTTTTTTCCACATTCAAATTATGTATTTTATGGGCTCTCGATTGAGTAATGGAAGTGTGTTCATGTGAAAAAGCATATGCTTATTCACCACGTGCAATTTATCTTAATAATAGGATTGTACATGGAATTATTCAAAGTCATTGAATGATATCTACTTGATTGTTGTTATTCTTGAAATATTGTCTATAATTTGCTAGAATACGATGTGTAAATAGCTCTAGAAAGTAATGGAAGTATATGAGATGCATCAAATAATTCAAGTGTTAATAATGTCACTCAACTGCTGCTGTTCTTACTATTCTGCAAGGGTGCTGGTAGCATGAATTTGCGAATTTTCCAAAGCAAGATTTTCACGATCGAAAAAACAAGTTCTGTATTTATTTCACACAAAAACGTCTCAGTATTGGCTCTTATACATGCATAATTAAAACAAAATAAAGTCACATTTACTTACACTCCCCCACGCCTTAATTCGTCAGCTAAGGCGGCGTCTCGGAGCGTTTCGTTAGCAGCATGCCCCTGCGATGGCTGAGGGCTTACAGATCAGAAATCGTCACTTTGGTATACTTGGATCGCACTGAGCTCCTCGTTTTCTCAGCAGATGGTGATACACAGTTAACGTCGACGAGTCGGCCCCTCGGAGGTTCCAATTCTTCTGTGATCTCAAATACTCGTTGTTCGAATGTATCATCACCACTTGCTTATCACCATAAACCTCGCTTGCTCCACTGCATCTCATCGAAGACTCATCGCTCAGACGACTCGTCTTCACTGTCGCTCTGCTCCTTATGAGGGTTGTATTTTTGGTAGCAACCTTCTTAAGTCTGCAGAATAATTTACTAAAAATCTTCGTCGGCCCAACATCTCGGAGTCCCAATCTCCTGAGACCGCAGCCGGAGATCAACTACCAATGACCTTCTACAGGATAAGATAAGAGGCCAGACCAATAGGATTTGTTGAAAATTTTGGGCTCTGACTTAGCATCATGGCGGGCTGAGAAGCCACTACAGGAGCCATCCTCCTCTCATCAAAGTCACTATGATAGAACCTTTTTATCAATATTGTCTCTTTTGTACTACTTCTGGACATTCGGACATGCGTGAGGTAACTAACACAGATGGTTGCTCTATGAAGTATTTGCCTCAACTCTCTAACATTAGACTAGTGCGAATCCGTACCTTCTCTCTGTATTTATGAGCCCATTGGTCCTGTTTTTCGATGGCATAGTAATGCCCAAACAACATCTCGATATGGGGTGAAAACACCAGTGGAAGAGTGGACAGCGCCTCATATAAAAGCCATACAAACAATATTTAGGCAATTCTTCATCCCAAGCGCGTACAATCACCTTCCGAACCTTAACTCTCAACATCCTGCTTTTACTGTCCTATGGAACACGCATCACAAACATCCGTTTCCCTGGGGATGGTAGGGAAGTGTAGTTTGAGCTTTTGGGGCGAATACCGTGCTCATCGACAGAACGATTGTTAAAAAGGAGAGCCAGTAAAAGTTTCCCTATCCACTGATCAGTGTGAATTCTTTCACGGTGGAACCGTAAATGCTTATCCACATTATCCAGATAAAAGCTCTGACTATAGTTACAGGCATCCATGTATTGATCCAATAGGTATTGCTTCAATCCACTTGGAGAAATTCAGATTAAAACGATGGTAAGAAAATATCTGTTTTCCAGCGACTAGATGAGTTATCATTTCCGCTACATCGATGCAAATCACTTGGAATGGGCGAACCGACGATAAATGGTTCAAGCAGGTTGTCAGCAACGTAAGTTGCTGGTGTGTTATGACATCGCGCACAAGCAAAACATTCACGGCAATACTGCTTACAGCTTATCACATCGTTCTCTCCAATCAGGACCACCAAAAATCTCTAGAAACTCTGTCCCTAAGTTTTACTGAATCTCCTAGGTGACCCACCTTCTCCATTACATGCAACTATCTTTAGCACGTGCCGGAACACCAGCTTCAGGAACCAACCTCTACAATCCTGACAACATCAAACACCTATGATCCCCTCCCAGTTACACTTTAAAAGTCTGAGAATCGCTTAGCTTATAGAGGCCGAATAACGACTCATTGAACATCCACTTCATCGCGAGGAGGGGACAACAGAGGCCTTCATCCAACGCAGTTTCTGAACTTCTGGAAGATATCGTCATCAGCTTGCGAGGTCTTCTAGATACAAATGCATATCCTAAAGTTCGCGCAGAGAAGCCGTATACTTTGATTATTTTATCTGGGGTTTCAACACATGTTTGGGCAGATCCCCGTGCTTTCTACGTCGATAGCCCTGACATATCCAGCATTAGAATGATGTTTACCCTCCCGGTGTTCGCATGTAGAAATCATATTCATTGAGAAGTGTTACTAGCCACCGAGCTATTCTAACCATTCGGGTTCCCGGAAATATTTTACTGTAACCAAAACCAGATAGCGGGCATGATTCAGTTTTTCCTTATCCGTCATGAGGTCTACCCAACACATAAAGGACGAAAAGTTTTTAACATACTTCTTCACCAATAGCCCAGCATTTCCTTTGAAGTGACACACATCTAATATATTGCTTCTCACTATTACTCAAATAAACCGATGGCTCGCATTAAGCAGATGACCTTCTCCTTATCCATTCTGTGCATTTGGGAAAAGAACGCCCCCAATGGCGAAATCAGAAGCGTCACAATCGAATAATGAGAAGCGAAGCATCATCAGACATAATCAGGATAAATCCTAGGACTGGAGAAAGAGCATAAACGCTGGTATTTGAGCGTAGCCGAACAAGCATCGTTTGCAACTACAGATGTCCAGATTGAATTTCCCATCTATTGCTGGTTAGCTTAAAAAGCGGTCGAGATTATCTGCATAATTCGGAAACAAATCGGCGATAATAGCCCAAGCTTGTACCCAGGAAAGAACGCAGCTCAGAGACGGACGTAGGTACAGGCCACTCCCTTTTCACTGGCTTTCAAGTTTCTTCGGATCAACGGAAATACCGTTCAATTACTTATGTACATGACCTAAAAAAATTCCAACCTTTTCCCACGAAAACAGCCTGCACTTCGCTGTGAGCTTAATTTTTCAATCGAGCCTGATTCCAGGCGTTGGAGAACTAGCTATCAAAATTGTTTCTAAATGTTCAGAAAACGATCGACCTGTATGGACCAATTATAATCATCCAAATGTACAACAAGACAGTGAATTCTCCAATCAGGTCCTTGTTAAAGCGACAGTCATAAGCTTCTATGGAAAACGCTATGCGGTGCGTGTTAACTAAACCCCATTGGCATAGTTTCAAATTCAAAAATGTCCTCTCCCATTGAACACTAAAGGCTGTGCTTCTCCCTGTACTGGCGAATTTGAGCACTCGACCCTGTCCGAAAGCCTTGTGCTAAATTCAATTCAGTGGAAAAATATGTACATCCATTAAGAGAGTCCAAGGTGTCATCAATTCTAGGAAAGGGGTAAGCTATCTCTCTTAGTGCAGTATATTCAATACGACGATAGTCAATGCAAAGTCTCAAGCGAGCCATCCTTTTTTCTATGGCCATTACCACCAGGGCTGTTCCATGGCGAATACTGAGGGTCGGACTATATTATTTTCTAACATCAAATCGAGCTGCCTATTCATCTCACGTAAATGAGGAGGAGCGGTGCTCTAACGGACCGGTAACCGTAATCGGTGACGTGGTCGTCAGTATTAATCTTGTACTAGAACAAGATCCGTACGTTCCCAGATCAAAATCAGAATTTTGAAAAAAACGTGCGCGTATTTTTCTATGAGAGATATAAAACTTCCTCTCTGATGCTGGGACAGAAAAAAACAGGTGGTCCGAAGGTCTATTGCTTTGATTCCAACCTTTGAAATCACTTTTCATTAATGGGTTAGTCCTGTGTCACTAGATTGACGTGTTCAACATCTAATTTCCTCAAATTTACGCCATGAACCCAACTTCTGTCCGGTATGCATGGCATATTGATTTCATTTTGAATGATTCCGAAGAAAGGAAGAGTGGCTCTTTTTTATCAAATATCTTCAATAACTACCAAATTATTCTTTTTTTTATTTTTTATTTTGTTTTTATTTTTTTTTAATTTTTTTTGTTTGTTTTTATTTTTTTTTTTCTTTTTTTATTAATTTTTTTATTATTCGCTATTTTTTTTCTTTTTTTTGATTATTTTTTCTTTTTTTTATTTTTTTTTTTTTTATTTAATTTTTTATTTTTTTTTTGTTTTTTAATTTTTTATTTTTTTGTTTTTTTTTTTTCTCACAATTTTTATTTTTGTTTATATTTTTTTATTTTTTAATTTTTTTTTTGTTTAATATTTTTTTTTTTTTTTTTTTTGTTATTTGTTTTTCTTTTTTTTTTTTTTATATTTTTTTATTTTTTTTTTTTTTTTCTTTTTTTTTTTTTTTTTTTTGATTATTTTATTTTTTTTGTTTTTTTTCATTTTTTCTTATTTTATTTTTTATTTTTGTTTTTTTTTATTTATTTGTTTTATTTTTTTTTTTTTTTTTTTTTTTTGTTTTTGTTTTTTTTTTTTTTTTTTTTTTTTTTTTTTTTTATGTTTTTTTATTTTTTTTATTTTTTTTTTTTTTTTTATTTTTTTATTTTTTTTTTTTTTTTAATTTTTTTTTTTTTTTTTTTTTTTTTTCTTTTTATCTTATTGTTTTTTTTTTTTTTTTTTTTTTTATTTTCTTTTTTGTTTTTTATTTTATTTTTTCTTTTTTTTTTTTTTTTTTTTTTTTTTTTATTTTTGTTATTTTTTTATTTATTTTTTATTTTTTTTTTTTTAGTTATAGTTATTATTTTTTTTGTTTTCTTTTGTCATTTTTTTTTTTTTTTTTTTTTTTTTTCATATTTTTATTTTTTTTTTTTTTTTTTTTTTTTTTTATTATTTTTTTTTTTTATTTTTCTTATTTATTTTTTTTATTTTTCTTTATTTTTTTCTTTTTTTTAAATTTTCTTTTTTTTTTTTTTTTTATTTTTTTTTTCTTTTTTTATATTTTAATTTTATATTTTTTTACTTTTTTTTTTTTTTATTTTTTTTTTTATATTTTTTATTTTTTTTTTATCTTATTTTTTTTTTTTTTTTTTTTTTTATTTGTTTTAAAACATTATTTATTTTTTTTTATTTTTTTAATTTTTTTTTTTGTTTTTTTTTTTTATTTTATTTTTTTTTTTTTTTTATTATTTTTTTTTGCTTAGCCAAGCAATTTACGATATCTGTCACAATGGGATTCCACTCCTAACGGTCTACGAGTAGGGTGTTCGTGGGACTTACATTAACCGTCTGGAGCGTCTGGATAAAATCCAGTACGACCATCGTCATTGAGTGACCCAGGGACATACAGTGGCGAGATTGGACTATTATATTTTACACGTTAACTTTTTGGGATTTATGTAATGAGGCTTCTTTCAAGGGGTTTCCTTCCATCTTCTGCTGTAAGTTTTCTGATTATCTTTCAACCCAGCTCAAAACAAAAACGGAATCCGGTTCAAAATTTAATCACTCATGCCTTCCATTTCTTCATTAAGAGTCCACACCAATGGATACACAGGAGCACAAACTTCAGCAAACAACACATTATTGGGAGTCCTTACGCAGACGATCCGGAAATTTCTATGTTAAAAACAAACGGCTTCACCTAGAACTATCAAGTTCATGCCCAGATAGCGCCTCAGATACTCTAGGACAAGGTTTCCCTTCGATATATCGACTTCATGAAAATATTCTCTCGATCCGACCATAGATACTGAAGATCCGGAATCAAAAAGAATTGGGGACTTTCTTTCCGTTTACCAAAGCTAAGGACGACAAGCTATAACGCTGAAAGAAGGGAAGAAATAGTGCCAACCTGTTCGGGAGGGTCGTTTGATTGGGAAGGGTGGTGTTTTTGCAAACATGCCACCCAACACATGGGTTTTTGCAACACACCCACTGGTACCTAGGTAGTCTTGAGTGGACTGAAACTTACAGTTTGTACTGTAGCAATAGGGGGTCGATGGTTACTATCGTCCATTGTTGGCGACTTCAGTTATAAAAAATATCCAGATTGGTATCCTATATTCTTCTCAGAAAAAATTCGACAAGACATTCATATTGGTGTATTGTTTTTTTTTTGAATGAGGCAAATTCGAGGACTCATATGAGAGGGAACAGGAACGGTTTACGGGAGGGTCAAAACCGTTCGGGTTATCAATAACTGGTAGGCCTACAGCTTCGACATGAAAGAATGTCTCAGTTTCCTGTTTTATCACAACCATAAGGGCTCCGATCGTCAACAGGCTCTATTCGCGCGGGAGGCCCCCCCTTTTAAGTTTACAAGGACAAAATTTTTGCAAATGTTTGCCGGAACATAAAGGGATTTTGTCTTTGGATATGGCATTGTCGTGCCATATGCACATCATCTCCACAATTGAAACAAGAACCGGAAAAACCAGAAGTTTTGAAATGTTGTTGACGGGACTGTCTATATCCTGAAGAACTGGAAGCACCTTCCCTCTTTCCGGAATGGGGTTTAGGGATTTACTTCTCTCCCCCTCTCCTTTGAACGATTGTGCTGTGCGTCCTATGAATCAACATTAATGGTTGCTAGTAGGCGAAGTGTTTCTGTTTTGACCTGACCCCGATACGTGGAGTCTTGCGTAAGACTTGAAACGGACTTCTCGGACAGACTTGGAAAATAAGAAGACGTTATCAGTTTCTTCAATCGCAACATCAAGAGAAAGAACCCTTTTCCGATATTTTTCCATAAAAAAATTTGCACCTTCGTCCGTTCAATGACAGCTCAGTAGCAATCTATGGAAGGAAAACTAATTGCTGCAAGTGATTATCATCAAAAATCGGCGACGCGGGGGAAAACGCCCTTTTTTTTCCCAACCTTTCCTCAAAAACCTATGTAAACCGTTTTCAAGCAAGTGTTTCATCCTGATGCTGCCTAAAATCGCTTCAAACTTTGGACGTATTCAATGCTCAGATGCAGGTCCACCTACAAAAATTCTTCCAAAAAATTGCAACCAAATCCTTAAATTTTTTTTGGACTTTGCTCAACTGAGACCCAACTTTACAACGACTCATTTTTTTTTCCCCCGGAGCAGAGATTGCAAAAATAATGTGATTCACACAACAGAGTTTTCGTCACAGATACGCCTAAACAGCAAGTAAGTAAGTCTTGAGACCTTGAACTTAAACGCTTCATTCGGAAATATTTCGATTCAACCTCCGACAGTTTGATATTCTTGTGAAATCAACCACTAGACATTATAGGAACTTTTCAACTTTACAAACTTTATAAAAAAGACTCCAAAATATTCGCGGACTTTTAACTTCTGACACCAATTTGCAGGGTGCGGTACATGAATTTGCGATTTCAAAGCAAGATTTTCACGATCGAAAAAAACAAGTTCTGTTTATTTCACACAAAACGTTCATATGGCTATTTACATGCAAATTAAAACAAAATAAAGTCACATTTACTACACTATTGTATCTACATCTTACTATTCTCCTAAGTTGATAGGATAAGCTATTATGAGAGAATAGACTTTTCTATAGTCAATTCAATCAATTTTCATATAGGATTCCGGAGCCGTGGTAGCAGGTCTGAGGCGGAGCCGCGACAACTTGAATACCACTCTTGAAGTTTTTGTAGCTAATATATAATTCCACACACAAACGCCCATGTCCGCTCCCTACCCTCCACCCATCACCACGAACCAATCCATCGATCCCCCAGTCACTTTTTTCGAGATAAGTGATTATTTGACACTATTCTGAAAAACGAAATGCAATTGTCATCATTGCAAGTTAATCGTTGTTGATCTCCCCCACAACCTGTTTGGCCTTCAATCTCACAATAGAATAGCGTATCAGCGGTAATCATTTACTTGGATTTTTTAAAGGCAGATCGCTGACTTCCTCAACACTGTTTCGTGCCGAAAACGCAGCTGTAGGGCGAAAAGGTTCTTGTCGAATAACATGCACATGCAATCTTCGCCTCACAATGAAGCAAAAAAGCAATCCAACCTTGCTTCTCGCAGGCAACAAGACTGAAAATTGCACTTTCAGAGAATGCAGTGCACCCTATACATGGTTGCACACGAATCTGCGTGTCTCTTCTGCCGTGTTTTCTAAACCTGGTGCCTGTTTCTTATCCGATAAGATCAAAGAAAAGTGCACTCATGCATTGTCCCAACAGCGTTGTGGATTGAAACTTTTGAAAACCATTTCAACAGACTTCATAAGATTCCTCCTTTTAAACGACGATCTGTACAAGGGGCTTGGGTCTGAGGCGGAGGCGTGGTAGAATAGTCGTAGTCGGAAACCGGAGCCCGTGGTACCCTAGACCATTGTCCAGGTTATAGCTGGTAGCTAGGCATTGTCCCAGCAGATCCATGTAATAACCACGGACACCAGAACTGTATCGACTCAGCGGTGATTAGCGACGATGGATAGCATGTGTGACTCTAGTGGCATGGTACACAATAGTAGGGAATAGGCTTATTTTTAACTTTGCTCAATGAGTTGAATGCTGATTCCACAACTGATTGAATTCCCTTCAATATTTACGAAAAATGTAGGCGGTGAATTTTAAGCGACCATATAAAAACCGGAAACTAACAATCACATTTTATCACTAATAGGAAATCGTCGAACGTTGTATTTATACAGCTTTTTTCAGCTTCCAAACGATTTAATGCTTCTGTTACTTTAGTGTTTGTCTCGTTGGCGGGTTTAGGCGTTGTACAAACCAGTCCTGCTTGATGGATGCGCAGATGTTGGACAACAAAAAACGACAAAATAAAATTTATTTAAGGTTGACCAGAATTGAGGGATGGTTGAGGTGAATCCTTAGGAGTCAGGGATAGAGGGGGAAAATATTAGGATAAGAGTTAGAGAGCGATGGCAGGCATTGAGTTTGAGATCAAGGTTGACTGACGACATTGACTAAGATATTAAATGGATAGTTGTGGACTACAAGAATATAGAGGAGATTATAGATAAGTAAGTATGAGTTAAAGTAAGTGTATAGGACTGCGCGAAAAAAATAAATATAATTAAAAGTGAGAATATAAAAAGAGATTAACATTAACAATAGGATGAGTGAATGGATTTTATAAGAAATGGAATAGAAATTGGTATTATTATGGGAATAATAGAAGAGGAAGGTACGATGGACTGGTATAATGGGGAAAAGAGAGATGTTATTAGTTAGGAGTTGATATTGAAAAATGGGAATGGGCAAATAATATTGAAAAAAGAAAAGTGATAGTATTTGGGTATAAGAACTGTTGAATATAACAGGAATGGAACAATATAATATGAAAGTGAATTACTTATTGTTAATGAGGTTGTACAGGACGTAGTTAGTATTTTGGATGGTGTATGAAAATATGTTGAGAAATTTTATGGGCAGAGTATGGGATTATCAAAGTACATAAAGAAGATTATGAATGAAAGTGAATAGTGTGAGATAATTTAAATGGGTAGATAGTTGAAGAATGAGAAAGAAGGTTAAATTATAATGCAGAAATTATACATTAGACTAGGGGTGGAGTGTTGACTAAAAATGAAGAATATAGATGGATAATGTGATGGTATTGGTAATGGCTGGATTTGTTTGAAGAAGATAAGATTGATTAAAAATATTTAATGTAGGGCCATGAGATATATATATTGAGGACGGATATGGAAGAATGTATTGGTGGTATGAGGATAAGGATGGATGGGATTTAAGGTTTAAAGTATATATGACTGGTTCAGGATTATCGACATGGGCAAGATGTTGAGATATTATTGTATGTAATATGACGAAGATTATATTGTATAAAGGGATAGATGGGGAAAATTTACGATGGGGTGGAAAAAATGAATGGGAATGGGATAAGAATTAGTAAATGTAGTTCAAAAGATGGGCAAATTTAGAATACTTCCAAATAATCATGGAAGAACTGTATATGATATGAAATGGGAGATTTAATATGTATATGGGAATGGATTTTTGTAAGGATGATAATTAGTGCGATAAAAATTATGGGAGGGTACACATATGAGGAGTATATGTTAATTATCTAATGAAATGGATTTATAAGAAGGTTACCTGGGTTATGTTGGGGCATGTGGCGTAGGAAAAGAGAAATGCAGAAAATTGGGTCATGAAATAATGATAAATGTAATAATCAAGATTTAAGTAAAGTAAAGAAGTTATTAGTATTTGAATGTAGAGATAGAGACTTTAGATTAATGGGAAGATTAGGGTGTAAAAAGAAAAACGGGGATGGGCAAAAATGGGATTGCTATTGATTTAAAAGTAAGATATGTACGTGAAATAAATATTGAACGGAGGGATATAGAATGATGATGATGGGAAGATAGGTTAGATTATAATATTATGGATGAAAAAGGTGAAGAATGATGGGCAAAGAATGAAAGTAAGAAGAAAGAAAATGGAGGTGAAAGGATGAGAGGGACTTAAAATTATGTATATTGGAACGAATATATTGAGAAGATGAGAACAGGGGAAGACTTCGAGTCAATAGGGTCTATTTGAGGGAAAATTATTGGAAGTAGAATGTTATAAGTATGGGGGAGGTAAAATGGAAAGGGTATGGTTATAAATACTTGGGCGATATGCACGAACTATAGGTTTGTGGGAAGGTATGATTGGAACGATTGTAGTTCTATGGGTGATGGGAGTTAAATAGGTGGTTCGGTGGTGAAGAAGTTTTAAAACATGATATAGAAACTAAATATTTTAAAAACAATCAAAGATGATTATGAAAGGAGATTTGAAGGTAATATTATTCTAAGAGGTGAGGAATTTTTTGAGTTTCAGTATATAATTAAGTGTTACTTATGATTTAAATGTTGAAAAATAATATTGAGGACGAGGAAAAATGGGCAAAATTTTAATGAAAGGGATAAATGATATATTTATTGTGGATTGTAATGATGTTGGGAAAGTGTTTTTGAAAGGATATATGATTGGGCGAAATGAATGGTGAAGGAATTATAATGAAGAAGTTTGGTGTGAGAAGCAAAATGGGCAGGAATCAATACCAGTAGAGGTTTTTCCACTTAGGAGGTATTAATTCGATGGGGTATGTAGTAAGATATTATGGGGTTGACAGTAATGCGAGAAATGGGATTGATAAAAGATGTTGTGTTGAATTGGGCGGAACTGTGGGGAGGAGATATATTGATGGAAGATCGATGGTAGTATAGATGGGCGGATGGTATTTATGTGTTAACTAGGTTTGTTTAATAAGCTATGTATATTATTAAATGACGGATGATATGGTTAATTTGAACCGGGAACTAGGGAAAAAAAATAATGAATCTACAGAAGACGTTACAAAAAAACGATGTATATTTAAAGAGAAACTGATTAATACATTGTTGTTGAATGAATGAATGGTAATTGGATGGGGATATGTTAGATCTTAAGATTATGAGATGGGAGAAATTATTATAAAAATATCGTGTGCGGTGACAGGAATTATTAAAAGTTCATGAATAAGCGCATGAACAATAAGAATGAGGGGAAATTTATCGATGTATTGAAGTAATGCGGCAACGATGGTTAACGATGGTGCGCACGCGTCATTCGGCGATAATATGGAATCCAGTAAATGTGTCAATGAACTGGAAGTTGAAAGGCAAGGAGGTCACGAGGAAAAGGTGGATGGACTATGTAAAGAAGGACTCCTTTTGTACACAATTTCAATCCTAATAAATCGTGAAGTCTATCATAAAATTATTTATCCTTTAGCAGAACACCTTTAAAATCATCGAATACCTTTTTAAAGATTGTTCGGCTTCGAGCTATAGGGCATAACAATGTTGCTCTGTTGGACTTCCGAATTTTTCTGAATTTCCATACACTTCATTCATCTCAGATCAGATACTACAATAATTCATCTTTTAACTAATAGGTATATATTCACAGCAACTCAAAAATCTGTGATAGGTACAAAAGAATCACAAATGCCACATGTAGTTTGGTAATCAAAATGGGAAATAATCTTATCACAAGCTCATTAGACAGCCGTGCATTGTCATCTGTAGGAAAAAATCTTTAAGATTCAATCGTCGTTTAATTTGGGACTTGGACAAAAATATTCCTGGAATTCCAGCAATTGAAGTGGGAAATGCAAGTTCTTGTGTTTGCATCTTATGCTGACCTATTTCCCCATTTTCATGTTATGATGATAGAATCATACATATTAAAAAATATTGGACTCGCTTTGATTTATGACATGTACATATCGTTGCTTGTAGGAGATGAAGAACGGTGATGTTGACAACAGGTATAAACGAAGCTCATATATTACAGTCTTGATTCTTTCTGGAAGGAGCAATGATTTCGTATTCATAATGTAATGATGGAAATTGAATTAAATTCCTTCATTGTAATTTGAAGTGCTATACTTGGAAGAATATGCGAGAAACAAGTAGTAGATAACGGAATGAAATATTTGCGATTCCCATCAATGTTTTTGAATATTTTTCACAACCAAATCTAACGAATCTGATCAAATATTTTCCGCTTCCGTTCTTCTTCTTCTCTTTTAGGTTACGAGCATATGCGCATTGCTACTCTCGTGGATGAAACCTTTTCGCAATCACCAAAACATTTCAGATTTATATGAACACGCTCTTTGATTTTCTACAAAATGGATTCACAAACAATTGTATCATTCTGAAAAATTCTTTTACCCAAGCTTGAATTCATTGCCTTGTGAACGTCCGACTCAATTTCATTTCTCTCATACTAACCGTCTCAATTCTATATCATCCCTTCATCATTTCATCTGTATTCAAAATGCTTTACATGGTTTTTGGAGTAGAGGTGTTCGAATCCCTCCTGGGCCTCCTAAATCTTTACTCTTGGCAATATTGGATGCATTCCCCTGCGGCATCCCCAAGACCAGTGTTTTTCTCGTAATGTCTATTTGATAAATTTTCCATAGCCAGTGAAAGTTCAGAGCTGGTTTGTGTAATAGCCTTAACTCAAGCGGCTCGTACGTCGTAGCCAACATAGAGACTTTCTGACATCAGGTACACCGCTAGGGAATTAAATTTAGGGTATGAGTAGAAACTGCTTGCGACTGAATCGACTTCGTCATTTTAGTTTCCGAAGATCGCGTACGCTAATTTGCCAACACAAAAATGCTTCCTCTAAAAACGAAAAGTTATAAATGAGTATGTTAACCACCTTTCAGAAATATTGTCTAATTCTTTTTAAACAACATTCTTAACATGGTTGCCTCTTGCGTGGCCCCATGCGTAAACAAAAAGTGATTGTTCTTTCTAATTTCAATGTTCGCTGCACGATTTACACGTGCTCTGTTTCATAAACATCTGCAGGACAACTGTATACAATCAAGCTACTTCATTTTCAACTGCACGTGTGGCAAGATGGATACTTAACGAGTTCTGTTGACATTGACGAATACACTGTATTCTGCTTGCTGGGCATTAAAAAATAAAAAAACAACTTCACTGATTATATTTACATTTATATGTTACTGTTTTGGGACGTTCTTTTTTAGGACTTCAAGCTTTTCATTCATTCAGAGCCCTATCAGAAAGTTCATCACCCATCTTAGACTTGTTCAACAACTGTGGGGAAATAAAACAAAAATAAAAAAAACGAATGATGGGAAGTAATTTCAGCATGTTTATTCTCATCATGGTTGAAATCTGTGATCGTTCCAGTTGATTTCCTACTGAGTTTCAACTAAAAACAACAACTCTACAACAATTATAAGCAATGAGGCTACTATGATCTCCAATATAGCTGATGACTTTTTTTTACGAATGACTTAGGATGATTTTTATGGATGGACATGTGGAAACTAGCATGACCTCTAAAAAGTCATCTTGGGATCTAATTTTTTTCGATGAAGGTTCTCACGCTGACGCAAGATAAATATGAGGGTGGTCCGGCAGATCTGAAGATGACGGGATAAAATGACTCTAAGATCGTAAATCGTTAATACGTATCACATTTATATATGTTTCAAATTGTAGTCATTGAAAATCTGGAAATGAAGGTTCCACATAATTTACGCCTGTTCATTTTAAGCGTGTTTTCTCAGGTAGATGATTCCCATTTTCCACCTTTGTATTGCCTTGGATTAAACGGGTGTGCTAAATGGTTGGCTGTATTAACTACGGTAGGGCTACGCATACCTAAATGCTTGATTATTAAACATACCAGAAGGACGTCGTTAGATGTGGTGATCTTTGTATGGTTACTTTTGAAATATTGAGTATTTCAATTAAAACCAAATCGTTGCTCTTGTGCTACTATTGGGATGTCTGTCTATGTGTATCGGAGTTGAAAAAGCCGCTCGGTGCTACAGGAGGGCGAATCAAGACTGACTTAGAGCTGCACAAACATGCCTCTGTTGAGTAGCCAAGGGAGGTTTGGTCTGACGAAATGATAGTCCTAATTACACAGTTTGGATCTGTAGGCTAAATATGTCAGTGATTAAAAAAATCAGATTTTTTGAAATATTCTGCTAGACTTATAGTTTTCATGTACGTTGAGATCTGCGTAGCATGCTGCAATTGAGAAATACCGTTTTAAGTGCCTATGAAAGTGCGTTTTCAAGGATAGGCCTATAAATAAAAGGTTACTTACTTATGAATTATATCTTACGTAACAAAGTTAAGCTTTCATTCATTACAGGATCGACCCAAAGGCATTGCTTGTAAATATTTGCGATGATTCCCCAAGATGTTATGTTTTTCGAGACAATGTTTTCGAGTCGGAGTCCTATCATGTATTGGCATTAAAATAGCATCTGTTAGCTATAGAAAATAGCACCTATTTTATCGAAAAGGCATTTGATTTTGAGATAGAGCTAGTTCTTCCTAGCCAAATATTAAAGAAACCACATATTGCCATCCTTAGGCTATAGATAATAAGTATAATAACTGAGTTTACCTATTTCGAATTTGGTTTCATCCCCCAAGACAACATAGAATTAGGCTAGGCATCAAGCCGCGCTACTGACACCAAAATATCAGTAATTCTATGCCAGCATCATTAACGGAGCTGTTGAAAACAATTATGATAATTATGCAGAATGTGAGACATCACGAACTCGTCGAACAACACAGTCCCAAATGTGACTGAAAGGTTGTTTTGTGCACCAATCATGGGTAAAATCGTCATTGGAAAATCTTGACAAACTATCAGAAATCATTGAATCAAGTGCTGATAAATGGCTGTCATCACTGCACAAGAGTGTAGAACTTGTGCAGTTTGGGCTATGCAAAGCCATTCCTCATCAACCCGGAAGCTGTATGAAAATCGAGATGATTGCGTTTCTCCAATAAGCGGGTCAACAGCAATTGCTTTTCATTGGTTCATCATAGACAATACAGCTCAGATCAATGAATCTTGGCGGTAGAATGGATCAAAGGAAAATAATGCAGGACTGGAAGGATCTCCCTGCTGAATTCCGAATTGCATATCTAGTGCGCCGTAGTCATAACTTGCACTCTGAAGACTAACACGTGTCGACCTAGGCCTACCCGCTAGATCGTCCCTTCTTCGCTGCTCCTATAAAGAGGTAGCGAAACTGGGCTCAGATTGTCAGTCGTTGTATCATTACTCCCAAAAGCACCAGAGTGGAGCACTACACTCCGATACAAATACACTGACTACCGATGAATGATCTAGTTTGAGGCCATTCTAGAATTCTAAACCCGCTTATTCACTTTCAAAGGGGCTATTCATGAACCAAAATTCTATCACCAGAAAACTAAATCCGTTCAGTTCTGCCGACAGAATTTTAGTTAACTATCAACCCCAAATATAAGACATCCCATCAAATTGAGCTAAACACATGAGTGTACCGGCACGGGAAATTGACCATACATAGTACTTGAATGATAGTAGCCTACTTAGGAAAAAAATAGTGCTATGAATACATAAACGCTGTATGTGTGGTCATTCTAATACATCAAGTCAAGTACGTCTTTCTGACGAGTTATTGACTTTCTTCGACCTTCAAACGTAAATACAGCGCTCATCAGCGTTGTCCCAAAGCGGTGTCAAGATGTCTGTAATCATGTTCGGAGTGCCCCGACGGAGAGCCCAAAACCGATTGAGCTCAAACTTTGTTAACGTATTCGCTTTATGTGGATTCACAAGACATTCAGCTTCGATCTCCGCCTCATAAAATAGTTCAGACTGATTATATTTTAGATAATAAGAATGTTATTCGTTCATTTCATCGTGACGTGCAACAACTTATACTGACCTAACTCTTGCATTACCAATAGAAAAAGCACAAAAGATTACCTAGTGACTACTTCAGAACAAGAAAAGCAATATTAAAGAAATAATGACTGATCATACATTTTCCAGTTTGACTGATAGTATATTTTTCAAATTACCTAGGCACAGTATTTCTGAATGGGCTTCAATGTGGCGTCATGCAAAATAAATCCTTTTTCTTTAGATAGTAGCATGATGCTAAAAATATATTTCCGTGTCATTTTCATCATGACTTCGACAAAGTAGCCATCCATCACTCATCACTTTTCCGTATGAATGCCATGATATCTAATACTTTTTTGGAGTCAGTTCCCTATTACTTCGATGTCATTATATCAACTTTTAGAAAATTATTTCACTCAGGAAAATTTGTGAGCAATTGGAAACATGGTAATTATAGAAAGAGCTTAGTCAGCTGACAGTTTAAT